>JAHBCN010002731.1:0-85000 GCA_019359885.1 Listronotus oregonensis
TAGTGTATGTTATCATTAACAAAGTCTATATTTACAACAAAAAATATTTTAGTTTTTACTTTAAACCAAAAATTACAGAATAAATAGGTAATTATAAAAAATCGAATACCTAAAAAAATAACTTATTGTTAGTAGTACAAAATATTATTTTTTATATATAGACCAGAGCTGGGTAGGAATTAAATCCTTTTGGAATCGAATCCAGGAATCAATTCCTTTTAAAGGAACCGAAGGCTGAAATCAATTACTTTTTAAAAATAGGATTCGTGATCCGGATTCGTTTTATAATTTTAAAATAATCATGAATCGATTCCTTTTTGAAAGTATCCGATTCTAAGAAAAATCGATTCCCTTTATTTCTGATTTGAGACAACTCGGTTTATAAATGCCAAAATTCGCCATTTCAAATTTTTAAATTTTGACCTACGATTATTATTTTCCAAATTTTGACTTAGTACCCTTGAAAATCCTTAAATCCTGAATCCGAAGCAAATAGGTTTATAAATGCCAAAATACGCCATTTAAAATTTCCAAATTTTTACCTAAGATTCTTTATCAGCATCACATTGATTTTCGGAAATAAAGATATAGTTATTTACATTCCCGATGCAAAAATTTACTTTTTGGTGTGAGGTGGTTTTTAAATGGCCGAGGCGAAGCCGAGGCTATTTAAAACCTCCAAACACTTGAAAGGCCTTTCGCATCGTGTAATGTATTATATTTTTTCTGCTACTGTTCTATGTATGCATAATTTTATAATCTTAACATCATGTTTTAATAGAAATATCAGAATTTTGAAATTTTACCTGTTAAAAATTAATCCATAGCAACACATTTATTGTTGACATTGTCTGTCATCAGCACTTGTCAGATTTTGAATTATTGTTAATTTAGTATAAATCCATTCCCATTTTAAAATGTTAAATGAATATGAAAATGGAACCCAAAAGGCAGCTGACCTTGCGTGTGCCTACTTTTTGCCAGACAAATCTAAAGAGAGGTACCATCAAACATATAAATCGTTTTCGAATGGCTTGCTAAAAAAAGTGGGGCGGATTGACGAAATGTGATGTTGGCGTATTTTAAAAAAATCCGAGTCTTTTCACCCAACCCTCTGGGTCTGTATATTCTGCTCAAGTTAACAATTTTCAAACAAAAATCAAGATATTTCGGAGTTCAAAAATAGTTGCTTTTATTAAAAGGAAAAACGTGTTTGAGGTAAAAAAGTCAAAAATTTTAAAAAAAAGAACATAACAGCGCCTGATCAAAGTTACTTAGCAATGAAAGTAATAGCCATTATGGGAGTGGCTGGGGCATGCCGGACAGACGAAATATACAGAATGAAGCTAAGTGATGTAGAAATAAGAAATGACGTGGCTATAGTAAAAATAGTGGGTCTAAAAATAAAGTTAAAAGAAACTTTGTAGTAACCAACGATGAAGGCTCAGTTCCTTATGTCAGATTTCTACAGGAATATATTAAGCTGAGATGAGGAATGCTCTAGATGAGCGTTTATTGTATCGTTATGAAAGAGGTAAATGTGTTAATCAAGTAATTGGAAAGCACACTATTTCAAATGTACCTAAAGAAATTGCGAAGTTTTTGAAGCTTGAAGACATTAGTAGATACACTGGCCATTCTTTTAGAAGAACGTCAACTACGTTCCTTGCCAATGCTTCGGATGTCGATATTTTGGACTTAAAAAGGCATGGAGGTTGGAAGTCTTCTTCTGTTCGGAGGAATGTATTGCTGAATCCTATAGTTATAAGGTGAAAAAGATTTTACACGAAATTCCTACCAATATTTCCTCTAATGAAGTAACAGTGAAAAATATGAATATTAACGTAGTTAAAGGTGATAACGATACCCCAACAACAAATTTAAAAACTGTTAATTTAAGTATTATTCCTCCAATTTTTTGCTAATTGCTCAAATTGTACAATTACTTTTAATGTTAATACCTAACCTAGTTTTTTAAAATATTTTGTCATAAATTAGTTACTTTTTTTAAATAAATCCTAATATTTCCCACAAGCATATTTTCTTTTTTTTTTTCTTACTTTTTGTCCAGGCGCTGAAAATATTACTTTCGTAGCTAGCAACGCTTAGCAACCAGGTAACACAAGGTTCTCTTTCGTTATCATTCGCGTTGCTAGGAACACAACTTTTGCCTTCTAAAATCTTTTTGTTTTTCAGGTCCAGAGATACAACATTTAAATGATTTTTTTTTCATGACCATAGAGTGTGGTAGCCAAAACAGGCATAAACTTTACTTGCATTTGGTCTTTAAAGTTTTGATTACTTGATCTTCATAATTTTTTAATATGTTACCCGTTAGATAACCCTAAAGGACTTTTAAAAGGGTGTCTTAAAATGAATTTAAAATTTTAATAAATTTTTATATTTTCGCCCATTTCAGCCTTTTAATCTGTAAGCTTAAATACACGAAATGGACTATTATGAAAATTTTTTTAAAAAATTTAAATTTTGACGGATTTCGAAACAAAAAATTTCAAATATCATCTATTTTTTGTCAACATTTTGGTTAAAAAAAAATATAAATATTTTAAATTTTGGTGTGATAATAGACTATTCCGTGCCTCTATATGGGCTGATTCGATTCTATAAATTTGAAATAAATCAGCCAAGCCGTTCTTAAGATATGATAAAAGAAAGCTTAAACAAACATAGTTTTGAGAAAAACGCGTTTGAAGTTTCGAGTACAGGGTGATCAGTTAAGGGTAGCGAGCGGACATATCTCATAAGATATTGGTCGTATACATTTAAGAAAAAAAAATCATGATAAAAGTCGCCAAGAGAAACTGCTGGAAATTATTTTCGAGTTTGTCAAACGTCCGCTAGAGGGCGTAACAACCAACACCAAGTGGAAAAATGGGATTTTTATAGAATTTTGTCTAATGAAAGTATATCTATGATATCATTTTCATATTTACTGACCATTTTCCTACATTTTTTGTTTAAAACGTTTTGTTCTATCTATCAAAATAAAGCGGTGGGGGACGTTCAATTGTTTTTTTTAACAAACCAGATTTCTCCCGTTTCTTTTGACGATTTTAGCAAACTTAGACTCATATGAAAGAGCATAATTTGCAGTATAAAACGCTTATTTGGTTTTAAATTTTTGACTTTTGCTGTCGCCGCCTGATGGCGTTAACTGAAATGGTAGCAAATTTTTGAGTTTTTTCAAAAAAAACAAATGTAATGGTACATTAATTTTTATATCAGGGTGTTATTTAAAGGTATGTCATAATTTGAAGGAGGCATTCCTGGATCGATTTTAAGTCGAAAAGTTCATATAAACGTGGGCCTTAAAAAAGCTTAGTTATTAAGATACAGGGTGTTAAAGTTTTATTTTATTTTACTTTCTAATACATTTTTTAAAGACGGTTTTTAATATTGAACTGAATTTTGGCACATGATATTATGGCATAAAAACACACTTTTCAGATGTTCATTTTTTTTGCAACATGGCGTAGCTATGACGAATTTTCAAAACAATTTTACAAAAAATACTACGCCATTGACTTGGGAAAAAAATTATGGTTTTATAATAATTATCAATCAATTATAAACAAAAACCCCTCTTTCATTTTTGCCGTAAAACTTACCGTTTGGGAGAAATCTTAATTAAAAAGATGTCTTATGTACCCAAATTGCATCTTGAAAAATTATTAATGAAATAATAAATCAAGTTAGCTTTGCTCGTTGCCAGCGATTGTTGTTTTGTTTTTAAACATTAAATGACACTGACGTTAATTATCATTCTTGATTGTGTTAAACTTTTATTTTCAATTTTAAATACATTTTTCAAATATTTTTTTTTAAGCTATTTTCTTACAAACTAGTGAACAAAAAGCAATAACAATTAAATACAATACATACATAATTTAAAAAAAATTTTGGGAAAAAAGACCACCTCTCGCCTCTGTCAGGCTATGCTCTTCTTCTCTTTGGGTGAACCCTTTCAAATTTGCGTGTTTCGGATAGTTTCACATCGTCAATAATTCTATTTCTGAGTTCTTCTAATGTCACAATTGGTGTATGATAAACTAATTTTTTTAGGTGTCCCCACAAATAAAAATCTAGGCTGTTCAGGTCAGGCGATCTAGGTGGTCAAAATTGTGGTCCTCGGCCTATCCAATGTTTTTTTGGTAGGCTCTATTTAAATCACGAGCCAATATGCTAAAGTGGGGGGGAGCGCCATCATGCATAAACCAAAGTTGTTTCCGTAACTGAAGGAACATTTTCAAGAAGCAAACCCAAATCATTTTGGAGAAAATTACAATAATCCTGTCCGTTAAGGCGTCCTGGTAAAAAAAATGGTCCAATTAAATGGTCGGATACGATACCGACCCAAACGTTCAGTGAAAATTGTTCCTAAAAAATTGCCCTTTAATCGCATGAGGGTTTTCCTGGGCCATAATGATTGTTGTGGAAATTGGTTATTGCATTTCTTGAAAAATTTGCTTCGTAAGTAAACAATATTTTGGCATCAAAATGAGGATTTTCTGTTACTTTTTGGAGATACCATTCAAAATTGCGTACGTGGTTCATAATCTCTAGGAAGCAATGCCTGAACCCTTTATGTGAAAAAGGGTATAACAAAGAATCTCTTAAATCTCCCATTACCGTCTTGTAGCAGATGTTTAATGCCATACCTATTTTTCGCGTACTTGTGGTTGGATCCTCTTCGACTGCATGCAGGACAGCCTCCTCCACTGCCGGTGTTCTAACTGTACGGGGCCCCTCGAAATATTAGCTTTAAAACTACCAGATTCAGTCAGACACGATGAATGTTTATAAATATTCGTCTATCTGGGGAGAGCGCGATTAGGATACCTTTCTTGATACAAACCCGCGCCTCCACAGCATTACCATTAGCTAGACCTAAAGGAAATGCATTTGTCTCATTTCAAATTAGAATAATTTACCATTTTTTTAACTAGCAAAATGCCCTTTTAAGATCGAAGGAGAAATAAATACAAACTGTCAAGAATGATAATTAACGTCAGTGTCATAATGTTTACAACAACAAAACAACAATCGCTGGCAACGAGCAAAGCTAACTTGATTTATTTCAATAATAATTTTCAAGATCAATTTGGTACATAAGACATTTTTTTAATTAACGATTTCTCCAAACGGTAAGTTTTGGCAAAAATGAAAAAGGGGTTTTTTGTTTATAATTGATTGATAATTATTATAAAACCATAATTTTTTTCCCCAAATCAATGGCGTAGTATTTTTTTGTAAAATTGTTTTGAAAATTCGTCATAGCTACGCCACTGGTTGCAAAAAAAAATTAAATGAACATCTGAAAAGTGTGTTTTTATGCCATAATATCCTTTCCAAAATTCAGTTCAATATCTTAAACGGTCTTTGAAAAATGTATTAAAAAGTGAAAATAAAAAAAAACTTTAACACCCCGTATCTTAATAACTAAGCATTTTAGGGCCCATTTTATATGAACTTTTCGACTTAAAATCGATCCCGGAATGTCTCCTTCAAAACATGACATACCATTAAGTAACACCCTGTATTTTAAAAAAAAATAAATTTCTTTATAATTTAATGAAAAAAATTTATTATCTACCTTTTTTTGAACCTTGATATTATAAAATATAATTTTATTACATTTAAATATGACACGCCACTGTTTTTTTTTCAAAATAAAAATCAGTTTTTTTAAACTCTTATTAGTTGCTAACAAAAAAACCTCTTGACTTTTTTCGTTAGACAAACGGTTTTGGATTCGAAAAATAAAATAGGTTTACAATGATAATTATAAGGTTCAAAATTATTTGTAAATATTACATCTCACAATAATAAAATTATTAGTGATCGAACGCTGTTAGAACAACACCGATACGTCACGGTTTTATATGAGTTTGCCATATGAGACCGTGACGTATCGGTGTTGTTCTTACATCGTTCGATCTCTACCTATTATTTTTATCATTAATAATTAGCGAGAGAATGCATTAGTTCATAATTTATTAATACTCGAGAAGACATGATAGTCCGAATTCAAAACGCCATAAATATTATACCAAGAGCGGAAATTGAGGCAGCTGTCAACTCTACCCAGAAGAGATTGGACCAGTGCATTCAAAATAATGGACAACATTTTGAACATATTTTTAAAGTTCTGTTTTTTAGTGTTATTGCTCCTGCTGTTGTTGGACAGTTTTATTAAGTTTTTTTTCCAAATATGTAAATTAGTATGTTTCGAGATATGGGCGCCCCATGTAAACATATCTTATTTTTTCAATCCAAAACCGTTTGTCCCACGAAAAAAAGTCAAGAGGTTTTTTTGTTAGCAACTAATAAGAGATTACAAAACTGATTTTTATTTTGATAAAAAACAGTGGCGTGCCATTTTTTAATGTAATAAAATTATATTTTGGTCAATATCAACGGTTCAAAAAAAGGTAGATAATAAATAATTTTCATTAAATTATAAAGAAATTTATTCTCTTTTAAAATATATAAAAATTAATATACCATTACATTTGTTTTTTTCGAAAAAAACTCAAAATTTGCTGCAGTTAACGCCATCTAGCGGCGACAGCAAAAGTCAAAAATTCAAAACCAAATAAGCATTTTGTAGTGCAAATTATGCTCTTTCATATGAGTCTAATATTGCTAAAATCGGTCAAAAGAAACGGGAGAAATCTTGGTTTGTTTAAAAAAACAATTGAACTTCCCCCACTGCTTTATTTTGATAGATAGAACAAAACGTTTTAGACAAAAAATGTAGGAAAATGGTCAGTAAATATGAAAATGATATCATCGATATACTTTCATTAGACAAAATTCTATAAAAATCCCATTTTTCTGCTTGGTGTTGGTTGTTACGCCCTCTAGCGGCCGTTTGACAAACTCGAAAATAATTTCCAGCAATTTCTCTTGGCGACTTTTATCATGATTTTTTTTCTCAAATCTATACGACCAATATCTTATGAGATATGGCCGCTCGCTACCCTTAACTGATCACCCTGTACAACTATGAAAATCCTAACTAACCATTATTCTGGGATACCAAGACTAAAATAAATTTCACAACGTAACTAACTACACCAATGTTTTTCTAAACTTGTTTAAACCTGTCTGTACTTGTATAAGCATACATTTGTATGAAGGGTCCCAGGTATTAAGCTGACAGAACACAATAGGATCAGTCTCTCAGCGCTCCGAGCACCTACCTCTCCTAACTGCTGTATCTTTATAATGGCTTCGAATTTTGAAAAATCGATTAACCACCATATTCTAAACATATTTAGAAAACAATTTATACAAAAAAATCGATTTTGTGACCCTATAAAACCAAAGAACCCCCTTAAAACTTTAACATCCTGTAGCTCAAAAATTAAGAGGTTTAGGACATATGTTGATATTAACTTTTGTTTTTAAATTACCCAAGGATTAGCACCCTAAATATCGGCACTTAACTAGTGTTGAGCAAAGCAAGAGCAAGACCAAGACCGGGCTAGTCTTGGTCTTGGTCTTGGTCTTGCAAGTCTGGTCTTGGTCTTGGTCTTGCAAGCCCAAAGAAGGTCTTGGTCTTGGTCTTGGTCTTGGTCTTGCTGCAAGAGTCTTGCTGGTCTTGCTTTTTTTGGTAGTAATAATTTAAACTAAGCAACCTTTAATAAAATATATATATTTTTAATACTTTCAAATAAATAAAGATGGAGACTATATTTTTTGCTTTAAAATTTTAAAATATACCAATTTTAACCTTACATGTACATTTAAATTATTTGATTAAAAAGGATGTTTTAAATGTAGGGGTTTATTTATTTATAGCGCTTCATTTTAGTGATGGGAAATATTTAAATTTTCTTTGAAGAAGCATATAAAATTACAATACTGAATACTCTGAGGGCAGAAAAAAAACTTTTAATTTCAACCAGATGTGAAATTGAATGAAAATGATTCTGATATGTAAACGTTGGTTTTTAATTAAAAAAAAAGGTATTTAGAAAGCTTTTCAGTTCAAATAAACTTTCTATGTTCAAATTAGTCAAACATTTGCGTACAAAGTTTGTACAAATACTTTATAAACATTCTGCATATACAAGGTGGCTCGATAGTTCGACAAAGATCGATATATCCGAAACCGTTCATAATGGTAAAAAAATGAATATATAAAAATTATAGAAAAAATGGCGTAAAATGTAAAATTATTTTCTATTTCAGAATTTTTCAAAAAATCCACCACCACTTAAGAAAACTTCCTTATTTTTAGCTTTTAACCTAAAATAGAAAAATTATAGCAAAAAATTCATTTAAAAAAATCGCTTCCCTGTATATTGTGCTGGAAATTCTTGAACTGTCATATAGGTACAATGTCGACGTAGATGGTTTTTTATATATCATTTTCGGTTTTGACAAAAATGACGTCATCATTATACTTTTGGTATTGTTTTCACTTTCCGTCTAAACCGGAAGTGAAATTTAAAATCCATTTATATAAAAAGTGTTCCTATAGAAAATGACAAATATATTTTTATTAAACCATCACTTTTACATTTATATCTTAATTTAAAGGAGCAATCTAATGATGCCACTTCTTACAGTGTGGCACAAAAATAATGTTTTCCTGGATTTTGGAAATTTTTGATCCAGTAAGTGGCATCAGTAGATACCTAATTTAAAAAAAAAACATTAGGAATAGGTAAGTAATTTTCAGCTTCTATAACTTCTTTACTTTTAGTTTTTCTCTGTCGTAAACGGTTTTGGAGATATCGAGCTTTGTCGGACCATTGAGTCACAATCTTATTATTTTTGAAACATGTTACTGAATCTACTAGTTATCGTTTCTAGATAATTTTATTAAAAAACGAAGTGATCGATTTAATTATTATTTTATTTAAAAAACCTGTTACTCATAAAATAATTGCCTTTTTAGGCAGATCTCGACACATTTTTTTGTCATGTCTGTATGAAATACCTCTGTATATTGAATATAAAAATTAAATATAATTTTAAAAAAAGTGACAAAAGTGCAAGAGTCTTGCAGGTCGGTCTTGGTCTTGCGTAGTCTTGCACCCCTCGGTCTTGGTCTTGGTCTTGGTCTTGCATACCCCGGTCTTGGTCTTGGTCTTGCAAGCGAGAAGGCGGTCTTGGTCTTGGTCTCGGTCTTGGTCTTGCTGCAAGACCAAGACCCGCAAGACCAAGACCGGTCTCGCTCATCACTACACTTAACTAATAAACACCCTGTATAAAAAATATTATTTTATAATTTTAACTTTTTTAATTTCTTTTTTAATAATTTTTTCCACAACGTTCGCCTTTAAGCTCAATATGTCAAAGACCCTTATCATCAAGGGCTGATAGTATTGTTTATTTAGAGAGGTCGCGTTTCTTAGGTCCCGTGGGGTTCATATTAATTTTGAATAACCCGTCAGGTAACATAAACTTATCTTGGAAAAATGGTTTTTAAATTTTTTTATTTCGTTAATTGACTCAAGAACAGGCAGTTCGTAAAAGCGTTTATCCATTATTGCGAAGCGGAATTACCTAAATATTTGATGATGCTCGATTTCGTAAAATCAGTTTTAATGTTTAAAAATGGTAGTGATTTAATATGATGCGTTAAATTATACCGTGGTATCAAAGAAAGGTAAGAGGACATGGCACACTTCTTACGGATTTGAGTCACCGATCGATTTTTTAAAAATTTTAGTATTTCATTTTGAAAGTCCAAATAAGCATTTTCTGTCATTGCGCCAACCTTGTAGCTATACAGGGTGATACCATAAAATAAAGCCAAAAATTCTTAAAAATATTTATTTTGTTTGTTACAAAATACTGTCTGTTACCCTAGACTGATAAAATTAGGCATTTTTTTTATATAAAAAGAATATATATTCCATACAAGGTACTTTTTTATTTTATCGTGTACAGGGTTTTTATCTGTCACGTCTTACAGGGTGCACGATTTATTAATGACCCAACAAACATCGAAGCGAGAAATCAGTAAAATCAGACCATCTCAGAAGCAAAAGACCATTTTAACAATCGAATAAAAGATAAAGTTCTCTCATGCTCAAATGGCAGTAAAGCTTTCTGGTCCTTTGCCAAAAATATTAGTCAGAACTTTTGCACAAATTCTTTTCCACCCCTAATCTCTGAAGATGGAATTGTCTCTACCTCCAAAGGAAAAGCCGAACTATTTGCCAAACAATTTGCTGCCAATTCTACGCTTGATCCTCCTACTAATCTTCCCCTTCCAACAGTTGTCCCTGTTTCTCATAAAATGTCCGATATAATTTTTAAAGTTAAACAGATCAAGCGTATTCTTTCTTCTCTTAATACTAAAAAATCGTCTGGGCTGGATGGCATACCAGCAATCGTCTTAAAAAAATGTGCTCCCGAGCTTGCACCCATCTTAACTCGCCTCTTTCGAATTTCTTACGATACGGGCATTTTCCCGGAGAGTTGGAAAGCTGCACGTGTGCAACCTGTCCCCAAAAAAGGATCCAAAAGTCTCCCATCCAACTATAGACCTATATCTCTTCTTTCAGTTGTTTGCAAAGTAATGGAAAAATTCATTAATTCCCAAATCTTAAAGTATCTGGAAAAACATAAGATCTTACATGATAGACAATATGGATTCCGTCACAGTAGATCCACAGCTGATCTTCTTTCCTTTGTCTCACACAACTGAAACACGTCCCTTGAGTTTCTTGGTGAATCCCAGATCGTTGCTTTTGACATATCCAAAGCTTTCGATCAGGTCTGGCATGATGGGCTTCTTAACAAACTTCCTTCTTACGGTCTTCCACCTAAGCTTTGCTCCTGGCTTTCCAGTTTCCTTTCTAATCGGCGTATATCAGTTAGTGTAGATGGTTATTCCTCCAGCTTCTACCAAATTAATGCTGGGGTGCCCCAGGGCTCAGTGCTGGCACCCACGCTGTTTCTTCTACACATTAACGGCCTTCTCTCCTCCACAATCAATCCCATTCATAGTTTTGCTGACGATAGTACCCTCCACTCTAGTATTCAATTTCTTAAGCCACCATGTAATCCTGATTTCGAAAACAAGCGCAGGTCAATGCAGATATCTCTTTCACAAGACCTCAAACTTATCTTGGATTGGGGCGCCAAAAATCTTGTTCAGTTTAATGCCTCGAAAACACAGTCATGTTCCCTGTCGCGAAAAAAGTCTGCAAATGATCATCCCTTACATATGAGTGGCCAAGTTCTGCAGAACAAAGAGTCGTTTAATCTTGTCGGCGTTACTTTTGAGAATAACCTCAACTGGCACAAACACATTTTATCCAAAGCTTCGGCATCTTCAAAAAAGATTGGATTTCTCTTCCGAGCCAGAAAATATTTCTCTTCTTCCAATCTGTACACTCTGTATGTATCCCAAATCAGACCCTCTTTAGAATATTGTTCTCATGTCTGGAGAATGGCGTCCCCTACAACACTTAGCATTCTGGACTCCATTCAAAGAAGAGCCGTTCGTCTTATTAATGATCCAACGCTCACAGAAAGGGTTCCTCTTCTTGCCCACCGTCGAGCTGTAGGGGATCTGTCGCTCTTCTATAGGTATTTTCACGGCTTCTGCTCAGAGGAGTTGGCAAGTATAATTCCTTCTCTGGCAGCTCCCAACAGAGCAACACGTAGTGCAACTTTTATGCATCCTTTTACAGTTCAGTTAGAGAGGCCCCGAACTTCCGCTTTCTTCGTTCCTTCATCCCTAGAGTGTCAAGACTGTGGAACCTGCTGCCCGCAGAAGTTTTTCCTTCTCCTCCCAATCTCCAAATATTTAAGTCCCGTGTGAACAAACTCCCTCTCACCACACTGAAGACACCCACGGTACGTTAGTACTTAGGCATCAGCCTTCGTGGACTGTCCCAAGATAAAAAAGACATACATTCCAGTAGGCCTAATATAATAAATTATGTCAGTTATTATTATATATAACCTATAGGAATTTCGTAACTTCGCAGTAACTCATTTATACATAAAGCGTTTCCCTCCAAAAAATTAATTTTTAGATACCGGGTGAACCAAAATTATGTTGGGGTTTTATTTATATTTTTTTCCAGTCATACGAAAGTTAGTTAGCAGAATATTGCACAATAAAGCAAAATAAGGGTTTACTTGCTCAGAAGTTCGAAATAGTGAAAGATTCATCCAAAGACATGTAGATAATTCTACAAATCGGTTATATAATCCCCAACCCGAACAGCATTGTGCAATTTTATACCTCGACTACACATATTTAAAAGCGCCAAAGAGCTCCAATTTTAGAATACAAAGGCAGTAATAATTTTCAATACACAAGGGGTATACTTTATTTAAAGCAGGTCTAACTGTAGCACCGGATGGATACATCGTGGATGTGCAAGGTCCATATTTTTCGGATATAAGAAATAATGACACAGCTATTATTCGTAATGAGATGCAACAGGACCGCGAAAATATTTGTCAATAGGTACACGATGGCGATGTATTTGTTGTGGACAGAGGTTATAGAGACGCTATTGAGTTTTAAGAATAGTTTTTACAACTGAGCAGGCAAATATGACATAAAAAATTACAAAAACAAATGGATAGTGGAGACCGGGAATGGACACCTAAAATTACTTTTTAATTTTTTAATTTCCATGCAGCAATCGTTTAATTTAGCTGAATATTTTAAGAATGCGTGTGCACTTATAAATGCATTTAAAGAACCTATTCATTTGCATGATGGCAACGAAAAGCTTGCTAAACAAATGCTAGCTATGGAACGAAATCCAAAAAATCAACTATAAACAAGAATTGAACTGGGCCATTTTAACTTACGGCGAGGTGGTGGTGCATGGGTAAATATGGAAAATAATAATATTGAATTTCTTATTTTGCCTATTGACTATGTTATTTCTAAAACATTTGGTACTTATCAAGTGAGGCTTTCTCCAGATTATATTTAAGATACCTCTGAAAGGGAGCCAAATAATGAATATATTTTTTAAGTTCAACAATTTGAACCTGGCTTAATAAGAGCAAAGATATTTTCAAGGTTTACGCAAGCTATTAAGCATAGTATTTTCATTTCATATTTACTTTCTCCATTCCAAGAAAATGCTGATTCTATTTCGGGTACCTATTGCACATGCAAACTGGGTGCCAGAGCGCTTGGCGTATGTGTCCATGTTGCCAGTGTAATATGGTACCTAGGATATGCGAGTTAAATATCCAACAACTGTTTTACTTACAACTGTTTTGGACGCTGCACATAGAGCAGTTGAAGAGCCACAAGTTCTTGACTAGTATGATCTTTTCATCCCTGTTTCTTATAAATAGTACAGTTTACTTTTAAAAACATTTTAGTATTAAGTTTTTAATAAGGCTAAACAATGGCCTTAGTTTGATTTAAATGAATTCTTCGTAAACAATATAATGAATACTATTATTGTCTTTGCTTTTAGAGTAAATGCTCTTGTTACTTAACGATTCTTTAAACTATACTTTATAAAATAAAGTTTTCAAAATAAACCAAAACTGTTCTTTTGTCCAAGAAAAACACAAAGAAATTAAAGTTCTTCCCGAGGTAGTCTATCGCCGAGATAAACATATAAAAGCAATAACTCCATAAAACTATTAAAAGATCGCGTTTATAAAGAAATAAAATAACAAGAAAGAGAGAGAGGACAGAGAGAAATGATAAAAGTTTTTCTTTTGTGTCGCCCCGGGCTGGACAGGCTGTCCATAGAAATACTGCAGAGACTCAGCAAATGAAAAGCGACTTCGATGACGCAAAAACACTAAATAAATTGCCTAGTTGCACTTTTGTTTTCTCTGCGACGGCAAAAGATGACAAAAGAAAAAAGTTGGATTTTCAGTAACAAAACGAAATAGTTTTGGAAAAAGAAAAACATTGTCGCGAGTTGATTGTAAGTCTTGAAACGGAACTTTTTCCTGCGGACTTGTTTGGGGCGAGTTAGTTTTGTTAATGGAATTGGATACGGAGTAATGACAATTTACAAAGTTTTGGATTATACAGTGTGAGTCACTGGCAAGGAATAAATTTAATAAATCCAGTTATTTTTTGAAAAAATGCTTGGACCCGTCGATAAGTATATTTGATCACGCTTAGGGATGGAATTTTTTCGGAAATATATAAATAAAAACTACAAAATTCTAAAAAATAAACTTTTAGTGAAATTTTATTATTGACATTTTAAATGGGGTTATTTTTACATGACCGGAATAGTCATCCAAAAGTTAAAACGCAAAATACATTTATATAAATAAAAACGTAAATATTAAAAATACAAAGAAAACGGTAATATTTTTAAAAAAGTAATTAGAGACGACCACGAGACACAAGTTGTGCAACTTAATCAAGAGACATATCTTCATCAATATCATTCTCACCGTGAATATTATATTTAGCATCAATGCCGTCTTCATGGGGGTGGAATTAAACATCTTCTAAAGCAATCAATAGCCAACAAGCAATAATCTGAATTATTATTTGTAATCGTAATAATATACGTGCTTTTTAAGAAATTATTTTTCTACTGTAAAAATCTTTATATATATATATATATTTACATATTGTTTATTTGTTTATTTTTTTTTACCTTTCCCTTGATATATTGTTAATGCTTTTCCAAATTTTTAACGGCTATCAGAAAAAAATTACAATTTACAAGTGAAATCGAAAACCATAAAAAAATAAATTTTTTAGACCTAACACTACATAACAAGAACACCTCAATTGAAACGGAATGGTACACAAAAGACACCTGGTCTTCGAGGTATCTAAACTTTAATTCTCAACACCCATTCTCTCAAAAAAAGTCAGTTGTAATTGGCCTTTCAGATAGAGCGATATATTTAAGTGACCCACCATATCGAAAAAAAGCAATAACTAAAGCAAAAAAAGTCCTTAAACTTAATAACTACCCTGATAATTTAATTAACTCAATTTTTAAAAAAAGAATTCACAAATTTTATAACTCAAACAAATTCCAGAAACGGCAGGAAAAAGACAATAACAATAAAAAAATATCTATCCTTACCATACATTCCTAAACTCTCTGAAAATATTCAAAATATTTTTAAACATGACAACATTACAGTTTGCCATAAGGGCCATAATTTACTTAAAAAATTATCTTCAAATCTCAAGAGCAAAATTGAAAAAAACAAAAAAAGCCATATTATATATGAAATTCCTTGCAAGGACTGTGATAACGTTTACATAGGACAAACAAGCCAATATTTAAAAAACAGTCTAAATAGTCATAAATACGACAAACGCAACAAAACTGCTCTAACAAACCACTCCACCGAAAAAAAAACACACTTTTGATTTTGAAAATACAAAAATTTTGAAAACAGAAACAAATACAGAAAAGAGAAT
The DNA here is from genome assembly GCA_019359885.1 of Listronotus oregonensis. Classification (NCBI taxonomy): domain Eukaryota; kingdom Metazoa; phylum Arthropoda; class Insecta; order Coleoptera; family Curculionidae; genus Listronotus; species Listronotus oregonensis. Next base: position 15,395 of record JAHBCN010002731.1, read on the forward strand.
TCTTAGAAATGGTTTTTATTCAAAAAACAAAAAGGCAGTAAACACAAAGGCAGACACAAAGAATTTAAGTATGCATTATTGCAATCTCATTAATAACTTAAAAAAAAAATTACACAACAACATAACCAGTATACAATAATTTTTAGATATAAAATTAAAAAAAACACGGTTATTAAATTTAAATTTAAAAAAATATATATCTTTTACTACTGCCCCAAGATGACCACACATAAAAATAAAACAAATTTCTATATTATTATTTATATGCAAAGAACTCTACCTCACTGCTATTTTAAAATATATTTTACAGTTTTTTACAGTTCTTGATATTAAACACATATTTATTCTTTTTGGTAAATTGGTAAGATGGTGCTAGTAGTTCTATAAACTATCAAAAAATAAATGATAATTTAAAAAAATAAATAGTCGAAACGAAGACCGTTTATTGTATTTATTTGTGTTAATTGTTAAGTGTTTGTCACTTTAAGGTCTAAATGTTCATTACACAACAAAAATGAGTGTTTTTCGTGAGAAACCCCTTAGTTTTAAGGTAGGATTAAATTTTCATATATTATATAGGTAAAGCTTCAATCAAAAAATTTTTGTATTGCAGATTGATTTGTTGTTATAAAAAAAAAAAAACATATATATACCTGATGAAGGCCCTTCCAGGCCAAAACGTCGTAATTGACATTAATTATATGAAAATTGCTTAGTAAGCAATTTTTTATATATTGACTTTATCCTCAAGAAAATCCAGAAAATTTGGAAAAGATAAACAATATATATATATATATATATATATATATATATATATATATATATATATATATATATATATATATATATATATATATAAATATTTCTATATATATACAACACCAGCTTTTCTATAAAAGAAATATTTATACAGTATGTCCCAAATTAAGAATATGACAATATCGATTTTTATGGCGCATTTTGGTTAGTAGTAAACAGAAGTAACTGAAGTAAATGTTTAATTTTTTTTATCTAAAAAGTAAGACTTTGGGATCCGCATCAGATATTTACCAGATGCACAAGGGAAGCACCTTGGTAACGAAAATTTTTCTTTTAAAATTTGCTAAAAACAGTTAATTATTTTCGGTTCCCCAGGGAAAAATTGAACTTTTAAAAGCAAATCTCTCATTTGTTTTTATGTGGTTAAATTTTTTTTACGCAACAATTTTCCTATGCAAATATTTGAAATACCTCTATTTAAAGAAAAATGCAGATATTTTTGCATAACTCCTATTAACCAGAACTAACCAAGAGCAAAGTATAGATGGTGGTGCTGAACTGCAAACTAAACAAACAACATCGACACGATAGCACCAAGAAACAGAAGATATAATCCTTATCACTTGTGACAAAATCTACTGCATTCAAAAATTGGTTACATGATTTAAATGATACAGGTATAAAACTAAATTAGCTTCTTATCAACTTCTATCATTTTATGCTCTTGTTAAGTCATATTAAAAACATAATTTTAAGCTTAGTACAATGTTGCCATTTTTTTTATATAACCACTTTTTTATTTAAGAGCCTCTATTTACAAAGTTTTTAAATTGTAAAACAGAAATAGTATATTACATACCGAGAGTGGGAAGGGGGCCCATTTAAACGATTTCGAAAATTTTTGAACGTGAAAGAGTAGTAATTCAAGTTGTGTAATGGGCTTACCACTGAGTTTTAATTACTTTTTACGACTTTTTGTTTGTTCTTATAAAAAAGCAGAAGATTATGTAAACTTTAATAACAATACAAATAAAATACAAACATTTTGGTTGGGGGAAGGCGATGTTTTTTGTTTCATAGCCAGCTTTACGTAAAAACTTTTAAAATTTTCAAATTTTTGGGTGGGGGCAAAGCATTTGAACTGGATGACATATATATATATATATATATATATATATATATATATATATATATATTTATATATATAATATTAATAATTTCATGTTTATGTTTAGAGTTTTCTTGAATATAGTGTTTGTAATTAGAGATTAACCTGATAAAGTAGCTTTTAAATTTAATTCTTCCCAATTATGGGAGAAGAAAATTAACATTATTAAAAAAAATAATTGCTAATTAGCCCAAAAATTGAGGGACCAAAATTACTATTTTATATATCTTTAAAAATTGGGAACTAAAGTGACTATTAAAAAATGAAATAATATATGGGTGTCTTATTTGAAAAATAAATCAAGAAGTAACAGCTCCACCTATTTTTGGCTATAAAAAATTGGTGTTAGTTTTTATTTTAAAGATGAACAAAATGGGTAATTTTAAAGTTTTTCGTCAATATAATGCATCAATTTCAGCTTAGCAATTTCTAGTGATTTGGTTCATTTTCTACGTGTAAAAAAATTAATTTTAAAACACAAATTTTTCCAAAAATATCAATTTTTAGGTTTTTCAAACAAAAAAAAATGACATTTTTTATTTTTTTACTTATTCTATTTTTGATAAACTTTAAGAATAAAAATATTTACCAACTCAAAAAAAAAATAGTTTATAAATGTTGCAAATTTTTAAAAAATAAAAAAATCGAACAACTAATATTTTGATTTTTATTTTTTTTTTGTATAACCTCTTCTTCTGGATTCGGCTTTACACTTCTGTCTGAAGCATCTACTTTCTTGTTGCTAACAATAACAATATGTGAATAAACCCATATATATCTGCATGGCATTTTTATACTTTAAACCCCATAAACCACAAAAAAATCCTTTAACAAACATATTTTTGTATGAAAATAAAAGTCTTTGATAAAAAGGGAAAATTGAAAATGTACCCAAAACTGCCCCTTCGTACGTAAACAAAAGAGAAAAACAAAGGTTGGCATTCCGGATTGGCTTTTCCGGGTAAACTTGACCACACTAATTTATTAAATACGCAAGGGATTTAAAACTTTTTTTATTTCCTTTGTAGCTTTACATTTATTTTTTGCCTGTATTTTTAAATAATTAAGTTAAAATGCACATTAACATTTATACAAAAAAATACTGGACATTATACATTTTTTTAATAGCTGTCCAGTCCAAGGGCGTAGCTGGAATTTTTTTTTTATCTAAAGAGTGAGACATGAGACTCATACTAAAAATACTAAGTGACATAAAAATCCAAACACCCAGTTTAAATGGTTTTATTTTAATAAAATTTGGTGAATTTATTTATCTTACTGAAAATAACAATTGATGGAATTTGCAGCCCCATCAGTCCGACATTCCGTTTTTATACTTTCTTTTTTTAAAATTCACTAACAATCTAAAAATTAATATTGCAGCCGCAGTAAAGATCCAAATCTTGGGGGTTTTGGTTCTTGACATTCTTTACGATTGGTTATTGCCCCAGAGTAAGGAGACCTGTACCATTTTTGTAAACTTTTGGGGTTTGAGAGAGGCCGATGGTGGGACTTCGGGAAGCTGGACTTTCTTTTTGGGAAATTGCAGTTAGAATGCAAAGAAGGGAGACACTGGGGGTTAGGTGTTGAAAGGGATGGCTTCAAGAAGGCCAAGCGAAAAAAGAAGGCACTGGGCGCCGCCGTAAACAACAGACCGTGAAGATCGTCGCCTAAGATTATTGGCTTTAAGGTACCGTTTTTCCACTACCTGGTCCATTGCAAATGAATGGTTTGCAGAACATGAAAGACCTATTGGCATGCGAACTGTTTACCGACGAATGAGAAGTTTTGGCCTGTTTTCAAACCGACCACACTGGGTCCTCCCTTTAACTCCAGAACACCGACGTAATCGCCTTGAGTGGTCCAGAGAACGGTCACTCTGGGATCAGGAATGGAACAGTATTGTCTTTAGTGACGAGTCTCGATTTTGTTTAGGCATGCACGATGGTCGAGCCAGGGTTAGAAGGCGACGTGGTGAAAGGAGGAATCCACAGTTTTTTTGTTGATTGCCAATTTGCAACGTCCTCCTTAGACTCTAGGAGCACTGAGAGGGGGGGATTGCCTGAAGAGATGGATCCAGGAGGACATTGACCACCCAATTAAAACAGCCTAGACGCGTTGGAGAATGCGTAACACATCGCATCCCATTTATTAAAGGAAAAGGGCTTTAAAGCAATGCAATATTTTAATCATTTACTTATTATGCTTTATTAAGTACTTATACAAAATTTTATTAAAATAAAATCATTTAAACTGGATGTTTGGATTTCTATGTCACTTAGTATATATTCCAGCTAGCTACCTCAAGTAGTTAAAAAAAATCGCATCGGAATTTTCAACTTTTTTTTTTTTTAAATGCATGCTCTGTATATTTTTTTATCCGATAAATTTTACAAACCCTACAACATTTATTTGATATATCATATACCCATTCTTGGTCTTTTTACAACATTTTCCAGCACGTTCCTTAGCATAAAGGGTGCTATTGTCCTGCAAGCATCCTTTATATTATTTTTTCTACGAGCGTGCGGGAAATGGTTCTTCCACATTATTTTCTGCGTGGAAAAACATTATTTCTCTTTTTGTGCGAAAAGGTATATTATTTCCACACTGGTGCGAGAAGAGTTTGCAAACGTTCAATGAGGCGTTGAGAACCAGACCGGACATTCAATTAATGACCTAAATGGAAAAAATTGGGTTTCAAAAATGTGATTTTTTAGGTGAAAGTTTTTTGAAATTAGAAATGCATATTCATGAACAGGGTTGTAAAATCATGATTTAAAAAAATCAAAATCGCGATTTAAAAATCATGTTTTTTTTTTATTTTCTTGTAAAGCACAATCGAAGTTTGCAACGTCCTTATTCTAAAATTCTCCTCCTCCTAATTTTTTTCGTTTAATAACCCCTTTATATTAATATTTCCCGGGGGAGAAAGCACTTGCACTTTCTTGAAAATTCCTGTCAGAACACGCAGATTTACCGGTCTACATAAAGGGGGCTTCATTTCTGTTAAGATCTGTGCGAGCGAGCTTTGGGTTTTTACGGCTAACTGAAAATTTGATATTGTGAAAAATTTATAAAATATAGTTTTTGAATATGTCGTTTCGAAGAAGGAAAGAAAGACCTTATCTGGCGGTATTTAAAAGAAAATCGGGGAAAGCGGAGGGAAACGGATTCTTAAGCCAATTTCCATTGCCATGATAGGTAGCAAAAGCCCGGGAACTTTTCGATCCCGTAGAGCAATTTAAATATTAGAAGATTACTTTGAAGAAACTAATCTGACATTACATCACTGCAAAATTTAAAAATCGATATAAACACAAAAGTTTGATATATACTAAAAAAAAATATTGCATTACAAACTGCAAAAGAACCGTATCCAGATAGTGATTTATTACCACTAATCATCAAGTTTCTTGTCAAATCAGAGCCTTTTAACGATATTATGTTTCAAGATGATATCCTGAAAAGCGTAAACCCATTGACTGGTGGAAATTACAACGAAACGCAGATATTATTGAAAAGAACTTCCATAATACAAAACTGTTCGAAAGCTGTTTTTTCGAACCCGGAGAGAGGATATTCTCAACATTTGGTTTAGTGCACTTTTAAACTACGCAATCGATAGGTACTGAAAAACCCGCAAACTAGTGTTTCTCTACAAATATTACAATTAAATTTGTTTTTTGTTTTGAATATTTTCTGCAATAATACTTCTATCTATGTGTTCTTGTGTTCTTGTAATAAATTAATTTACTATAGTAACGTAATTTATTTTTTTTATAATTTTTATTTTTGATTTTAATCATGATTTAAACTTAAAAAAATCAAGTGATTTAAATCGTGGTTAAAGCATTTGATTTAAATCCTTGCAATCCTGTTCATGCACTATTTAAAGTTTTATAAGTGTTTTTTCTAGCGCTCAACACCTAAAATAATGAGTGTAACGTTCAATATTTGTATTGTTGATTCACCAAGTTATCTTTGGTTTCTATGTTAATGAGTTTTTATTGATTTTTAAAATAACTTCAAAGTGGTATAATCCAATATAAAATATGGAACACGAAATTCCGCAAGATGTTTTGCATTCTGCTAATATAGCTACTTTAGAAGTTATACCGAAGAAATCTTCTCCTAGATATCAACAAGAATATTCGTTTTTCAACGATTGGTGTTCCCAAAAAAACTATCTAGCATATTTTGCCGAACTTTAAGAAGTTAAAGCCGTCTACAATATGGGCCAGATATTCCGTGACGAAAACAATGATAAAACTGAAGCGAAATGTAGACATCAGCAAATTTTATAAGGTAATTGCCGTTGCTAATCAAAAAGACACGGGCTTTAAACCTAAAAAATCCAAACCGTTGACCAAAGAAGATATCGCCAAATTTGTGTCCGAAGCTCCGGATAACACATATTTGTCCCATAAAATTGTGGCTATTTTTGGAATTGCTGGAGCTTGCCGTCGCCAAACGCTAACAAATTTGATTTTGTACGATACTGAAGATAAAAAAGATATCTAAGTGGTTAACATACGAGACACAAATACACATGTGACACGAACCTTTATTGTTTTCGGTCAAAATTATATTTACTACTACAGAAAATATAAAGAATTGCGTCCATCAAACATTAGATTTTTCATAAATTATATTTTTCATAAATTATCAAAATGGTAGATGTACAGTGCAGTGCGTGGGGATAAACAAAATTGCAAAAATTTCCTCTGATACAGCCGGAATAAGATGATAAACTTACCTACGATTGATCAATTCACAAAGAAAAATTTCAAAAAGAATTTTTACTTTTACCTAATTTTTAAAAAAATTTAATTTTTAAGAACTCAATTCCTGATTGCCCCTGGTTTTTCTCTCGAAAACATTTTAATTAAACCGTAAAAAGAAATTAAAGACCGAGGCTCGCTAATACGACAAAATACTTAAAAAGAATCCGAGTAATTTTTTCAACCATAAAAGAAAATATACCCGTAAAACATCCCATGTTTTTTGTAAACCTTAAATGAAAATTATTACATTATAGTCCAGGGCTAGAAGAGTGGAAAAAAAAAACTTTTCTCCCGTTTTATTACATTTTGTTATAGACATGTCTACTAACGACAAAATGATATAGGTTAGATCACGCAGTAGCATTGCCGCCAATAAAAACTATGTTATTTATAAAAAAAATGGCCGGTTGCAATTAAAACAGCACACGATCAATACCTAAATAGGCTGAAAAATCATCGTCAGACTCGACGTTGACGTTGCGTTCACAGTCAGACAAACGTCAAAAAGAATAGATTTTTCAAGTTACATACAGGGTGTTTTTAAAGATATGCTAAAAATTAAGGGGGTGATTCTGGGACTTATTAAAAAAAAACTTTCTTTAAACGTATGTTTTAAAAGTCCTAACTTTTGGGATACAGGGTGATAAAGTTTTTTAAAAATATCAGTTTTTTAATTTTAACTGAGATAATATTGTAGACATCTTTATGAAATTTCATACATGTCTTCTATGCATCAAGGTGCATTTCCTGATGTATAAATTTTTTATTTTCTCTACCAGTGGCGTCCGTACAGGTTTTGCATGGAATATTTTTGGAGAAAAACACACTACGCCACTGCTTATTCTTAAAATAAGAATTACTTTTAGAATCCTTATTTATTTTCGAGCAAATTTGATATTTTGTATTTTTTTTGCTCGATGCATGGTTTTCGCTTAAAAAAATAAAAATCGTTTTATTTAAGGACCAATTTCTCAATTAAATCACTTTTTTATTTATACCTCCTATTAAAAATCTTTATGCCCAAAGCATTACTAGCATATACTGTAAGTAAATATTAAAATAAAAAATCTGGAATAGACAAAACATCATCATAAATCTATAATTTGTGTTTTCTCGGTCACGTACGTGCACACACACACACACTCACACATACAAACACTAACCCTTAGATGACAGATAAGGGGGTGCACATACACTAACATATACACCCATACACACACACTAACCCTTAGGTGACAGATAAGGGTATACCTACACACTCACACAGACATACACGCACATACACACATGCTCTTATGTGAGAGATGAGAGCTCCGTGATCATTAAGACACTACATATTTACTGTTTAATTTTTTACCATCACTAATTTTTCAACTTTGCATATTACGTACACATTCAGTCATAAGAAAATCTATCTTCCAGTTAAGTTAACAATATCTTAACTTTAACCTAGTATGCCCGGACCTTATACTCATTCCAAAAATAACAACTAAATAAATACATATTAAATTAAAAAAAGAAGAAAAACCCTGAAACGAATAAAGTGGTATAGAAATCCATCCATTCTGTACTTGTCTTACATTTAACAACAATTAAAATATTTTAAAAATGTATCAGCTTAATTATTAAGAAACATTAATATGAATTTTTAAAAAACTAAATGATATCCTGTTGCCATACATTGTAAAACTCAGCTGTTGTTGATGTTACCAACTTCTAAATAATGCATTTAGTTGTAAGTATACCTAAAATTGAGAATGATTTGCCTTTTTTGATTGTGTGTTTTTTTTTTTTGGTTTTCCATATTGTAGACCTGAGAAAGAAAATAAATATTTTCGAAAGCTTGTTAGACTAAGAAGTGTTTCACATTAATTAGCCCTCTCCTGGACCGATACACAAGAAATTTAGTACCTTGTTGTTTAACTGGTCGGCCAAGACTTCCTCCTCCTTATTTTTATATATATATATATATATATATATATATATATATATATATATATATATATATATGCACTTTTTATTTTAAGTTTTTTTAACAAGTAACTTTGCCAAAAAAAAGCATTTCAGTTTATTATGTAATTGTTATCAAATGCGGTTGACAGATTTTTAATAAGTAAAATTATGTGTTTTTAACATAGGTTCTATGTTTTTTAATGCGTTTGGCTAATAGTCTGAAAGTTTCACCTCTATAAAATTTATTACATTTACAAGGGATCTTATGAATGACATTTTTTTTGTTTTCGTTTATATTGTATGGTTTTGTTTCTGTTACTTGAGTTCTAATAGTGTTTTTTGTTTTAAAAATAGTACGATTATTAAATTTATTACCTATTCGTTGAATTTCATTTGATAAGCCAGGAATATATGGTAAAAATATATTGTTTGGTCGTTCAAATTTTAGAAAGCATTTTTTATAAAATCATGAGAATAAAAATTTTGAACTAAAATATCTTTAAAAAAATCGTTTTCGTTTTCTTTGTTTTGGTCAAAACAAATTATTTTAATTCTATTAGTAGTAAACATATTTCAAACAAAATGTAACGTAATGGACCGGCTATTAATAATTTTTTTCCACCCTTCCAGCTCCCGGACTATCAAGTGATAACCATTACATTAAATCTGTTAATTAACGAAAATCCCGGGGAGTGGAGCGAGCAGGCTGCGAATTTTATTAGCACGGCACGCGGGGCCCAAAAGAAAAATATGTTTGATATTTTTCTTTTTCTTTTTCGAGAAGTTTTAAAACGTGACCTTTTACAGTATGCAAATCCAGTTTCCAGACGGGTATTTATGAAAGTAAGCCCGGTGCTAGTAATTAAGAGGCATTAACGTTCCGAAAAAGGTTTAAGAGATTAGGTTAGTAGAGTTATGGAAGCTCTTTTTCTTTTTTAAAATTTGACTTGAAGGATGTTCTATTTATGTAAAGAAGTAATAATAATGATATATTGCTTTATTTCTTTATAAGATTATCAGAATAAAATAAAACCATGATAATTACGAAGAATAATAATATATTATAATATATATATATATATATATATATATATATATATATATATATATATATATATATATATATATATATATATATATATATATATATATATATATATATATATATATATATATATATATATATAGAAAAATCTGAAAGCAGAGAGGGAAATGCAGTCAATTAGGTCCTTGCACTTTTTTTTTTAATGATGCGTTTGCACTATTATAACCGTTCTTCAAACCTACTACTTGCTTTAATTCGTTTTTTTTTGCCGATATTTCATTTTAATAACTTGGGAAATTCAAAGGTCCCGCGAAAACGCTTTCGTTAGGTTACTTATCCGACGTCTTTTTTGGGAAAATGTCTGCGTTGCCAAATAGCCTAGTAGTACAATTTTTGGCATTGGTACATGACACAGTGGAGATGTACACTAGATTTTCGCATTGAACTGGGCTTTTTTATAACCCCTGCTTTTGCAATATTTGTTTTCATTTTATCGTTGGTCTTTTTTGTGTGATTTGTATTGATTTTTACGGTTGTGTCTCAAATGAGTAAAGTTTACCGTTGGTGTATAATTACTCATTGCAAAATACGTCTATTAATATGCCGGGAAAGACTTTTGTTCAAGTTCCATTTGATAAGGCTTTTTTTTAGAATCTATGGCTTCAAGCAGGGGGACGTGACCCCCGAAAGGTTATCTTCAACATCTAGTTTGTTTGTTTGTGAAGATCACTTGATGTGACTTTTTCAGTTTTATGACAGTAATACGAGCAGAGATTTTTACACGAGTTCTTTTCCCATCTCACAAATCAAATAGGTATTTCAAGTTTTTGAAGCATATACATACCTAAAATTTTAAAATTTCAATAATAATCGTCAGAATAATAGGTGAAGATATGTTTATATAATACTTATTTTTTTACAGTTGCCTTTTTGACATGGAAAACTATGGAGTAAAATGACAGGTGGTTCAAAGAAGATGAAGAGAAAAATACCACATTTAATCTTGTATTAACTGCTGAAACTGTTGGTGTTATGGAGACTAGGCCAATTTAAAAAGAAAAATTTGAAGTGTAAGATTCCCGGCCAAAGTTATGTTAGTTAAGTCTTTTTTTTTTGTCAATGAGAGTTTTTTTCGACAAAAAAAGCATATTTATTATTATTTTTACATCATTTATTTTTGACCCTTGCTAAATAGCCAATTTGTTTTGACCCCTTTTGGGGGTTTTGGGATAGAAGAGACATATAGCCCAAAAAGCTGGTAAACAATTTTAAGTAGGTTCTAAGACACTTTAAAATTTGTGAAATTGCCCTTTTAAGACCCCAAACATAAAAAAGTCGGTTTAAAGGGTAGCTTACAACTCTTAAATTTTTTAATTCATAAGGCTGCTACCCCTTCACTAAAGCCCTTAATTTTGAAGTTTGGGGGTTCTTCAACATTTACACAAATTTCCAAAGTGGCTCAAGCCCATCTATGTTAACCACCTCTCCTCCCAGTCCGAGAGCTGGTGAACATTAAATGGGTTCTTAAAGCACTTTTGAATATATGGAAATGTTAAAGAACCCAAACATAAAAGTGAAGGTCTGGCCAAGGGGAAGGCCCCCATCAAGCCTTAAATTTGTTTAACAGGGGGTTTGGGTTTGGGGGTTGAACCCTTTCAGAAAAACTTTTTACTTTTGTTTAGCATTCAAGGAAAATTTCCCAAATTTTCAAAGTGCCCCAAGAGTTATTTTTTTGGGGAAATTTTTCACGAGCTCTCCTACTAGTCCAAGAGATGGTGAACAATTTTGAGTAGGGGTTTATAATGCACTTTGAATATTAGTGTAATTGTACTTGAAGAACCCGTAAACATAAAAGTGAAGGTCTGGCTGAAGGGTAGCGGGCCCCCATCAACCCTTAAATTGTTTCATTCAATTGCCCGCAGAATCAATCCGGGCAGTTTGGGGATTTATTTCGAAAATTTTTTGGTTATATTTTTAAATGCGCCTGGCAAACCATGTCAACGGGCCCAAATTTAAAAACTAGAAAAATCAAAAACTATCTGGATTTATCACAAAAAGAGTTTAATTCTTACTGAACCGACGTGCCCCAAATAATAAAAAAATGGGCCAAAAAAAAATCTTTTTTACTGCAAACCTTTATTCATGAAAATATTATTTTCCCAAAATATTGGGAGAATTCATATGACCAATATATTCTTCATCAATAGTCAATATAATAGACAGAAATTTTTTATTTACCTAAACCCTGGATCAGCTAAAAAAAATATTCCTTTTTTTTCCAAAATATGCATCTGTAGCTGAATTTGGGCTTTTTTAAAATTTTTTTGTAAATTACTATCATTAATATAATTTTAATTGTTTTGCAATTAGCCGGACATTTTATTTCTATTACAAAAATTTTCAAAAATTTCATCCGGAGAAGCTCCTAAAAAAGGATATTTTGGTGATAATAGTATCCTGTTGATTTAATTTCCTTTTTTTTCTCCAGGATTTCAAAACTTTTTTCCAAAATTTTTCCTCTGGTATGGCTACAGTTTCTCTCACTTGTAACCCTCCCGTTAGAGATTCAACCAAAGAACCTGCTGATGTCTTGCAACGGGCTGCTTCATAGATTCTTGAAGCAGTTATTCTCCCATACCCAAGTTCATGCCATAATTTTGAACTGCTTTGTTCTGTTGTGGCATTACATGCGCTTCACAATCTTCACTGTCATCTGTTTTGCAAAAATCGTAAAATTTTATTGCAGTTTTTCCTCCAGTTCTTAAAAATTTAATCAACAATGTATGTATGCTAAGATCATTGAGTGATTTTTCTCGAAAATTTTTTAAAAACCATAGAGGGAGTTGTTAGCTGTTGCTTTTTTATCCCCCTTTTAAAAAAAAAGCCCTGCAGGAGGGGAGGCTAATCTTTAGTTGGAGGAGCTCCAAAGTCTTCTCCCGTTATGTATTTAAAATAGTTCCGAAAACAAGAAAGTTTTGACTTTTCCAGTAACAGTCCACTTCGTTGGAGATGGTTCTTCACTTCGCCATGAATCCACATAAGAAAGGCTACGGCATGTTTACAGCCCCCTTTGTAATAAAAAAAACAAACCCAAAAAAATATTAATTTTGTTTCCATCGATCAAAGTTAAAAGATTTTTAAAAACTTAAATTGTGTACTTGAAATACTTAATTATTACCATTTTGTGTATTAACAGATTATAAATTACCTGATGAGGCAGGAAGCCATGGCAAAAATGCTAGTAACTTTCTCTTGTTCATTAATAGAAGTTTACATTGTACTTAGACCTTACTTATGCCCGGGACACATTTACATTTTAGTATGCACATGTTCCCTCTGCTTAACCCGGGACATTCCTACCGCTGAGTCCCCTTTTTTTTCCGACCTGAACTGCAAAAAAAAAATGATTTCATTGAAAATAGTTACCCTTTTTTTGAATTCTGTTTTGAAAATAAAATAGGATATAAATTTGATGAACTCCTGAAGTATAAATTTCCCAAATAGTATATTGTGAACTTCCCCATCAGTTTTAACACCTGATTTCAGCAGCGTTAAAAAGATCGCTTTCAGAAAAAAATTTGCAATCATTATTCCATCACATACTGCTTTTAGAATCAGCTTTAGTGAATCCAACCTCAGTCATTCTGCAGAGTTTATTGTATAAAAATAAAAATAATAAAATAAAACGTCAGCAAATCATTTCCCCAACAACAAGAACAAAATCACAAATAGAACTAAAAAAAAATTAAGACAACAAACAACAATAACCTAACTTTATAGGTTTGCCCCCAAATTAAACCCATAGCCCCGGCGCAGTGTTTAAAATTTGGGGACGCTTTTTAATCCCCGCGCATGAGCGTGATCGCGGGACGGTTTTGAACGGTTTCGGCGCTTTTGGGAACAAACCTTGACAGCCGCAGTGTTGCCAGACGAGTAATGAAAATTTAAGTATCGATGCCTGCTAGGTTTAAATATTTAGTTATAAAACATTTTTATTATCATAAGACTTTTTAATATTGTTATAGGTCCCAAAGTAAATATAATATTAGTTAGGTAAAATGATGAAATAATGGGATTATACTTGACACTTGGATTTGTAAAAATAAAAATATTTTATACAAGGTATATAATCAACACTTAACACAGAAGGCTTTCAAACAGAAATTAATTTGGGAGAGGCAATTTTTACCGTGATGACGCTATCCAATCAGAATCGTTTTTATTTATCAGTATACTAATTTTACACACCAATTTTAACATATTTAATCGAACTACAAGAAATTTAATAAACATTATTGTGCAAGGACCCCCCAAAAACGTCAATTTTGCAATTCTTTATTGAAAATGAGTTTTTGGAAACTTTTTCCCCCTCATCGGACAACAATCTAAAAGGTTTTATTCTTGTTATGAAACCCAAAAAACCTCCAAAAATTTTCCATGAGTTGGGGGAAATGAAACAGGGGGTTTTAAAAGAATGAAAAAACAAAACTTTTTATTTTAATTCCTCTTTAAAAACCCCAAAATTTAAATTTTGTTTTTTGTACGGAGCGGGGGGCCCCCAATTAAAAAATTTTTATGAGTGAAAGAAATATAACAAATAGAATTTTGTTAAAACTTACAAAAAAAGACTTTCCTTAAAACTTCACACAATAAACGCTGAACAAGAAATAAGAAATTTGATAAAATTTTTAAACTTGTTTTTTCCAAATTTTCCAAAATTTGGGAAAAAAGCTTTGGAATGCAAAATTCTCGTGGGTTAGGTAAATTTTACACCCTCAAATTAAAATTTTAAGATTTTTAAAATTTGTATTTTGAAAAAGAATACCTTTACAAAGGTAATTAAATGTAAAATTTTATGTACTAAAATGAAAATTAATATTTTGATTAACGAAAAATTATGTTTTTGGAGAGAATATAATTATAATGGAGTTTTATTTTGGGTAAAACTCCCCTTTGGGTTTATATATTTTTTGTTGGGAAATGTACCATTTTGGGAAAATCCCTTTGGGGGACTTGTTTTGCTCCCTGGGGGTTTTATAGCGCGACATGTGAGAGAGGGAAAAAGAATACTTTCTTGTCACTTTGAGGGAAAAAATTTGATCAATAGGGTTTCGATGTATTCCATGGGTGCCCCTTTCGGAAATTCCAAAACCGGCGCCAAAAATTCTTTGCCCCAAGGAAAATTTTAGTCTTGAAAAAAAGGAACAGGGTTTTAGGCATTTTTTTTTATTTTTAAAGCAATTATTAAAAAAGGTTTAAGTTTAGTGTTAAACCCATATAGGGGGAAAAACAAAAAAATTCTGTTCTTTGTGGAAAATTAAAAAAAATTTTCGTTAGATTCTATCTGGGGTACAAGAGTGGTTGACTTGTCTGGGATTCAATTTGGGGGTGTTATAAAACTATTTATTTGCTTTGAGGGAACTGCGGAAACCACCAGCTTGGGGGTTTCTGCACCGATGGAAGAAAGATTGACTCAGTTGTTGATGATAAGAGCTTAAACCCGTTAGAACAGTAAGCTACCATTCTTATCATCCAACAAACATGAAGATCAATTTATTCCACTGAAAAACGAGCTTTTCTTGTCACATCCGATTACAGAGAAAAGGCACTAAACAATTGGAAAATATTCTCGCAGAGAATTCCACCAAAGCATTTTATAAATAAATTTATATAGCACACAATACAAATTGCCAAAAAAATTTACCCATAAGATCAAGTCAACCATTTTTTTTTTGCATACGCAAGATAGAGATCTAACACAAAATTTTTTTCATGGTGAATTTTCTCGAAAACCCTTTTTTTGTTCTATTCCATATATAGACGATTTAACACCTAAACTTATAAAACTCTTTAATAATAATGACATTAAAATAGCAAAAAATGCCTAAAAACTGGTTCCTTTTTATTTACTAAAACAAAACCCAAAGATAACAAAGAATCTTATAACGTAGTGTATCAAATTCCATGCCGTGAATGTGATCTAGTCTACATAGGACATGCATGCAGAAATCTAATTGGTCGTATCACTTCTCATAAAAGTGACCCAGAAGAGGTGTTCTTTCTTGACTTTCAACATGTAAACACCCTGGACACCCCATGGACTGGCAGAATGCACAATTTTGGATAGAGTTGACAATTGGTACAAAAGAACTTTCCAGAAATGGTACATATTTACTTAAAACCCAAAAAATTCATGAATAAAAGGAGTGATATTCAAAATCTTAGCCCATTTATAAATTTCTCGTCCCAAAAAAACGATAAAAATTTTTCGTTAAATTTTAAAAAAGCATCTGAACTTTGGTTTTGTAGGTTAATATTACAATCTATTGATTTTAAACCTTTGTAAAGGGATTCATTTTCAAAATACAATAATGCATCTGCAAACTCTTAATTGGGGGAGCAGTGTATAAAATTTACCTAGGCACCACGACAGATGGCTCTGTCAGTTCTGCATAATGGGCCGGGATGTCCAAAATTTAAAAATGGAAAATCCAAAGTTTTTAAAATCATTATATAAAATTTTTTATTTCGTTCAACTGACAGCCCCTATTGGTCGTTGTTTTAAAACCGCACTTGTTTTTTGTGTTTTAACTATAAATTCTTTTTTTTGTTATATTTCTTTCACCCCTTTAAAAAGTCTTGTTAGTAACATGGTGGCAACGATCCACGTGCTAAAAACTAAGTTAAAGTCAATGTAGTTTAAAGAGGAATGTAAATGAAGTTTTGTTCTTCATTGCTATTAAAAAACCCGTTTCATGTTTTCAACTCACATATGGTAAGAACTTTGTAAAAGAGGGAATTATTTTTTTTGGTTTCACTAACAAGAATCATTTTCTTTTTTTTTTTAGATTGTCCTGATGATGGAAAAAGTTTTTCCGAAAGCTCGACTTTTCAATAAAGAGTTAATTACTTAAAGTGGCCTCAATTGACTGCATTTCCACTACTCTGGTTTCAGATTTTTTTTTTTAAAATAGTCAGTCACGACTACCCTTCCTCTCTCTCTCTATATCTATATATATATATATATATATATATATATATATATATATATATATATATATATATATTATATATATATATATATATATATAATAAAAAGAAAAAGACAATATAATGGTTAAAATATTTTAGACATAATAAATAAGCCTTTTCCCAACATTAAGTTTTTGATGAACAATTTGAATTTATGAAACTAATTTTTATTTTTTAATAAGCATGTTAATAAATAAACATTTCTATTAAGTCAAAATGTTTTTTTTATTATAGTAGAATATCGATTTGAATGATAAAGTTGAGAATTTTTCTAGTATTGTGCAAATAATTCTTAGTGTTATTAAACCAATATTTTTTGGATATTACAGATACTGTTGCTAAGGTATAGATAGAAAGAAGTGTTAAAATCCTTTTTGATATTAATAATGGTTAACATAAGTCTTTGGACTAAGTTTTACAAAAATATTAAATTTCCTTCTTTTGCAATAAAAGCACTGAATTTAATAAATGTTGGTAAGAATTTTCCAAATAACAAACACAATATCTTGTAATCCCTAATCCTTTAATCAAAACAAAATAAATAGACTTTAAAATGGAAAATTCTTCTAATTTATGAGAGAATACTCTAATAGCATAATAATTAGATGCAAGTTTACTACATAATTTTTCTACATGTTTCTTAAAATTTAGTTAAACATCGACATAAATTCCTTAACTTTAGTACATGGAAAGGATTTTCTAATTTATATAAATCATTTAAAACCATGTTATAAGGTACCCATTTAAATTTTAATATATTAGTTTTAATTATTAAAAAAGCAAGTTAGAGTTACACCATGATTTAATTTTAAAATATTATTTTTAATTACATCATATAAAGAAGATGTATTTTCATTTGGTTTCAACATCATTATTTTCAGGTGGGCACACGTACAAGATTAAAATGCTAGAAGCGTTTCGGATTTTTTTTTATAATTATTATCAAACACATGTTGATTCATTTTTAATTTGTGGAAACCGATATCATTAATACATGTTTAATGCATACTGTCACTAGCCTACATAAACATTTCTAGAAACTATTGCTTTAGAGATTATATTGTCTTTAAATTCAGAATATGTGTTGACAAAGAATATATCTAAAAAATACTAATATATCGTTATGATATCTTTATTTTAACTATTTTTTTATTAATTGGAAGTTAGATAATACCTTCAACTATATCAAAATCTGTACAACCCTGCAGGAAAAAGATGTATATTAAAAAAGGTACAGCATTGCTTACCTGGAAAATAATGACAAGTTATTGTTTTTATTTGTGTACGAATTATTTCAAAAATAGATTTTAAAACTTTTATCAACCTTTGTCTAATTACCATAATTCTAATTAACAGGTTTAATTATATTTGTAAATATAATAAAAAAACATGAAAATACATTACTTTAATTCTGTAGAGCAAATACATTTTTGTCAGGACAAAAACAACGTGGAACATTTATCTTAAAGAACCTGTATTCCATCGCTGCAGGTGATTTGTCCAGTTTTTCAAAATATGAGTTAGGGGTAGCAATCACGCCTAAATCCACAGCAATTGTCTTACCAACAATTTTTTTTTCAAATTCGGAACAAATGGAAATCGGATGAAGCTAAATCTGCTAAATAAGGTACATGAGAAATCAGCTAGAACCCTAACTGATGAATTTTTGCCATGACAATTAGCGATTTGTTGCATTGGTGAAACAGAATATTCTTTTTTGCAAAACCCGGACGTTTCTCGTGAATATATTGGTTCAACTAATGAAATTTATAGTTTTGCCCTTAAAATAATGCCTTTAGCATCCCAAAAAACTGTTGCCATAACCTTTCTTGCCGATGGAATTGCCTTTACCTTCTTCGGAATCGGTTCGCCCCTCGCTGTCCACCGTTTTGATTATTGTTTTGTCTTCCAACATAATGGTCTATTCAAGTATCATCGAAAGTAAAAAATCAGCGAAGAAATTTAGTTGATGAAAGCTTTAATAGTTTCAAACACTCTCCTGAGACGGTCATGCGAATAAATTTGTGCTCTGGAGTAAGCAGTTGTGGCAGTTAAAATATGGTGAGTTTGTTATTTCGATATGACCACAGCCTCAGCTATCTCATCCAACTTTAGCCGGCAATTATTCAAAAGAATTTTATGAAATTTGTGCACAATTTTGCACAGAAATTGCCGTTTTTTGGCCGGTCGGAACTCGGGGCATCTTCAGTGCGCTTGCGAGGCACTGACTTACCTAAAGTAGCACCTAACTCTGCTTTAATTTCTGTAAAAGGTAAACCTTTAATATGTGAAATCTTTTATAACTTTACGTATGCCAATTTTTTTTATGCTTGACAACATGTAAAACTTTATACCCTTAAACAACCATAAAATATAAACCACTTGACGCGCTCTCTCCAAACTTTGAAGATAAACTAACAAAGCATGAGCATGACCATACAAAACCCAGCTTACCTGGGGCGGTAGTGAGCGATCTCCTGGTCAGTCTCGGAATTTGGTTTGGTATACCGATGGATCCAAGACTGATAATGGAGCCGGCGCAGGAATACATGGTATGACCCCTAGGTTTAATGCTTATGCTTCCCTGGGGAAATATGCCACTGTTTTCCAGGCGGAAATATATGCCATTGAACTTTGTCTGCGAGAGAACTTGAGGAGGAGATATAAGGGGGAGGGACATTACTATCTTTCTGATAGTCAAGCGGCCATAAAAGCTTTGGCATCTCAACAAGTCAACTCAAGGTTGGTTTAGAACTGTCTGCAATGCCTCCTAAACCTGGCTAACCACAACAAAGTTACACTTTCCTGGGTGCCAGGACGAGGGGAATACAGGGCAATGAAAATGCAGACTCCTGGCAGGGCAGGCTCCGCAGCAATGTTTGTGGGTCCTGAACCTGTTTTTGGAATACCAAAAGCCTCGGTTCGTGGCTACATGACTCGGTGGATTCAAACACAACATCAGTCATACTGGAACCACATTCCAGGCAAAATCACACTAAATCAATGTTGGACTCACCATCGAAAGCATTGACAACTGAACTACTAAAACTAAATAGGAATCAGATTAGAATAGTGACAGGATTAATAACCGGACACTGCACCCTAAAAACATATGCACACTATGGGCATCTATAGAGAAGAACCCATTTGCAGACTATTGACGAAGAGGAAGAGACAGCCTCTCACATCATCATGAGTGCCCTGCACTTACATACTGGAAAACAAATCAAAACCTCAACTCAAAAGAACAGTAAAAGGGCTACTACACCTGTCTAAGATGTCAAACCTTTTTAACTGAAACAAATACACAAGAGATACAACAAGCCCTGTAGGCTGCAGTGTCGAGGCGGACAAAACCTCAACTTGTGTATTTAGTTTATCAATCAATCAATCAATCAACAACGCATGAGACTATTTAAATATGCGGTCATATGACGGCAAATCGCGCCCTCTATGGGTTAGACCGGAAACTTTTTATCCCATTCTCCTCATTTAAAATTATCTTTTTTAAAGTCGATTTAATCTTTTTAAATTACCTTTTTATTATATAATTCTTTTAAGACTTTACGAGGAAATACCTACAAGGTGACTATTTCACATTTTTTTAAATCAGGAAAGCCACAAATATGATCATATTTAGTCCTGCGTGGAGAACTCCAATGCAAAAGTTTTTTTCCTTTATATACTAAATGACATAGAAACCAGAACACCCAGTAAAAATTATTTTATTTTAGTAATATTTTACACAGATATCAGAATGGTCGTAGTAAGCAAATGATTAAAATTTCAATCCAATTTCTTAAAGATAGACTAAGTTTATTATTAGAGTTGTTTAATAAAGTGTTGATGCGTCATGGTGTCACTTTACACATTCATTAATGCGTCTAGGCATTCTTCTAATTAGTTGATCAATATCCTCCTAGGGTATCTCATTTCAGGGCACCTCAACCTCGTGTTGAAGCGCAACCAGAATTTAAGGTGGCTGTTGTAAATTATTTAGTCTTCTACCGGTCATGTCTCACGTGTTCAATGGGGGACAAATCGGGAGACCGTGGTGGCCATTTCAGCAAATTAATTTTAGCATGTTAAAAGTGGTTCAACGTTACTCTAGCCACATGTGGTCGAGCATTATCCTGTTGAAAGTTGGATTTTGGAGAGTCCTAAGATATGAAATTAAATGTGGCTCTATTATTTCTTCAGTGTAACGCTGAGCGATCATGCTGCCTCCAATGAACACTAAAGAAACCTAGAGCAGTAAGCAATGGCAATCCACACCATAATCCCAACAGTACAATGAACATGCCTGTCAACAAAAAATTGGGGATCAAGGCGTTCTCCACGTCGCTTCTTACTAGTGACGGACTATCGTGCATGACTAAACAAAATCGGAATTCATCACTAAAGACCACTGTGTTCTATTCCTGGTCCCATGCTAGTCGTTCTCTACTTCACTAAAGTCGATTGTATCGATGCTCTCGAGTTAAAGGTAAGACCCAGTAAGGACGGAATGAAAAAAGAGCAAAACTCGACGATAAACTGTTCGCATTCCAACTTGTCTTCCATGTTCTGTAAACCACTGGTTTGCAATTGACCTGGTTGTGGGAAACGATCTTGTAAAGCTAGCAATCTTAAGTGGTAGTCTTGAAGAGATGT
Organism: Listronotus oregonensis; assembly: GCA_019359885.1. Lineage (NCBI taxonomy): Eukaryota > Metazoa > Arthropoda > Insecta > Coleoptera > Curculionidae > Listronotus > Listronotus oregonensis. The sequence continues at coordinate 36,792 of JAHBCN010002731.1, forward strand.
TGTTCCGCGAACTCGTCCTGTGGTCCTGGCTCTTTGTGCTCGGCCTTCTTAAAGCCATGCCTGACAACATCTCACCACACTATCTAAACTTCTTAGCAGTCTAGCACCAAAATCTTGGTATGAAAGTCCAGCCTCTCTTAATCCAAATATACGTCCCCGTTCAAACTCGCTTAATTGGCGATAATTTGCATTTCTTATCACTTTGGGCATTATTAACACTGGCAAACAACGTTAGCTAACACGATCATTGACAACCCTGATCATACTAACCCTTAATGTTTCATTTATTAGCTGTTACATATTGAAAAAAAATACGATAAAAAAAGAAATTATTTTTACTGGGTGTTCGGGTTTCTATGTCACTTAGTATATTTAAAAAGTGAAACTTTGCCTTTTGTTTTTATTATAATGAAACAAACAGGTTCATTAAGCCGTGGATTAACGTAAAGGATTGTAATTTAATATTACCTATGTAATGTCGGCGCATCAGTGGGTGTTATGATCGCTTTTATTACCCCGGGGCACTGCGTGGTGCACTATAAAACAAAGTTACTTTAATAATTTTGCATTTTAGTGTCTGCATGATGGTCGTAGTTACCGCAATGCAGTGCAATAACCTTTGTTTATTACATGGGATACTTAAAAATTTAAAGTGTATTAAATTTAGATACGGGCATTAAAACTTATTTAAATATCCATCAGAAATAGAGTTTTATAAATAAATTAGTGTTTTTTATACATACTGCGACGGACATTTTGGGATTGTTAAATTTAGTTTAGTAAGGACTCCGCAATTTTCGTATGGAAAATGGGTTTCGGTTATTTTTTTGTAACCTTGCAGACTGAGTGTTTTCAACACGCTGATCAAAAATCTTCACGGACACAAAACCCGAAAATGCGCCCAAACCCCCAAAATCACCCTCAAAGGTCACAGGCATACTCCTATAAAAATTTGTATATTTGTTTGAAAGCCCTATAGTGTAGTCAAAAAGTAAGTTTTCTGCAAAAAATAGATAATATGAGAAATAATCCAAGTAAAGATGTTTATGACCTAAATGTAAATATAATTAAAAGCGTCAAAAATATTCTAATAATACCTCTAACAAAACTTATAAATCTAGCTATTGATGAAGGTACCTTTCCAGATTGTCTTAAAAATTCTAAGGTGATACCTATTTTCAAAAAGGGAGACCCCAATGATCCTAATAATTACCGGCCAATATTAATAATCCCCATAATAGCAAAGATATTTGAAAAAGCCTTATATCTTCAACTAGTAAATTATTTTGTGGATAATTCTTTGTTTTCATTGGCTCAGTTCGGCTTTGTTCCAAATGGTAAGACTGTTGATGCCATAAACAATGTTGTTGGTTCGATAGCGGAGGCCTACGAGGATAAACAATACGCGGGAGGCAGCTTTTTGGATCTAACCAAGGCCTTTGACTGTGTCCAGCATGATATTTTGCTTAAAAACTTCAAAAGTATGGAGTATGTACAAATTCAGTTAATCTACTTTCAACTTATTTGAAAAATAGAGAACAGATAGTAACCCTCGATGGAAAAGCGTCAACCAAATTATCCTGTATGTTGGGGGTACCACAGGGGTCAGTCTTGGGGCCCTTGTTATTTCTGATCTTTATTAATGACCTTGATAAATATATGGTAAATTCCCTTCTTACTTTGTATGCAGATGACACAACATTGTTTAGTGCAGACAGACACTTGGATATTCTTCAACATAACATGCAGAGCGAGGTTTCTAGAGCTGCAGAATGGTTCTGCGCAAACAAATTAAAACTGAACGAGAGTAAAACGTGCCAAATGATATTTTCTTTGTGTGATCTTTCAAATGTAAATAATCCGGTAAACGTTAGGTTTTTGGGTGTTCTTATGGATCCTAAATTAACATGGGACCAACATATAGATCAACTAGCTTGAAGTTTAAGAAGAACCGTCTTTTTAATAAGAAATCTTGTGGGCCAAGTCTCTAATTCAGTGATAAAAACTGCTTATTATGCACTGTTTGAAAGTACTTGCACCTATGTTATTCTTGCATGGGGTCACTCATGTCATACCAGCGTCTTTTTTTAAGGTCTGTTTGGATTTGGGAATTTTAAAAGCAAAATTACCCCGTTTTATATCTTGAGAACAGTTAATCAAATTTAAATGAATATCAGCGTTTTATCATTCTCATAACACAAGGGGAGAAGAAATTTACAAATACCTTTTACGAGAGTAGAGAAAGTCGTAACGCACTAAACTACTATGGTCCAATATTTTTAATCACCTGCCCGAAAAATCAAAGATTTGCCTTAAAATTTTAAGGTCAAATTAAAGCAGGTCCTCTAAGTAGTGCTTGCTACTCTTTTGACGAGTTTTATAAACTGTTTAAGTAACTAGTGTAGTTTGCTTTGTGTAGATTTTATGTTTTAGTTATACATATTTTATTTACATAGTAATTTTAGGTCTTTGTGGTAGATTTTATGTTTTATTTATACATATTTTACTTTTACATAGTAATTTTAGTTTGTAATATATGTAATTATATGTGACGTATGTAAAACCTTTATTTTGGTTGTAAACATGAATAAAGTTATTATTATTATTATTATTAGAATAATCCGAAAAACACGAGCAATAGCTGATTCGACGCGGAATTCAAGGAGGAAATTTCCGATAAAAAGTATTAACTTTCAGAGTTTTATCACCATTATTTTTGGTTGCTCATTCAGCGTAAAAACCTAGTATATCACAGTAAATATTTTTTAATGGTATTAAATATCAATTAAATTTTTTAAAAAATAATGGTTTATTTAGAACACTTTAAAAAATTTATTTCCTGTGAAAATTTAACTTAAATTTGGTTTTTTAACAAGTTAGACAATTGTCAATTAACAAAATTGTTTCGAACTTTTGTCCTCATTGTACATAAAAAAATGCTTAATTTCTTTAATTATTATTTAATACCTTCAAAAAAATATTTAGTGTGACGTACAGGGTTATTCATTTTGAAGTAAACAGGGCTTTATTTTTGAACTTCCCTGTACTTTTTTAAAAAACGAATATAGCCATTTTGTGTATTTTTTTCCGTAGAATTGAATAATCTAATTAGAAAAACATTTGAAACAAAAACAAAGAATTCGGTCATATAGGGGTGCTGGGTTTATTTCCTGCGGTTCTGCTGCAATTGTCTAAAACTGCATGATACTATTAGGACAGTTTCACTTGAAAAAACCTGGCTGCCACAGGTGCTTATTTGTCAAAGTCAAGAACTTTAAAAATAGGTTTATTACTTTTCGGAGTAGTTTTATAATGAGGTCCAAAATTGTAATATCTGGACTATTAGGTGGCCATCTAATAGTGCCATAACGTCCAATCCACTGATTGTATCGGCGATTCAGATACTGCACAACTTGACGAACAACATGGGGCGGCGCTCCGTCTTGTTGCCAAATTATCTTGCGATACGTTCCGAGTGACAATTGTTCTAAAATGTCCTTAATATCGTTTTCAGGAAGATTAAGATATCTTTCTCCAATTAAGGTTCCCTTATACAGTAAAGCGCAGAGCACTGCGAACATAGGACAATCCTGGACGGTTTTGGATGTACCTAAAAACGCCGCACGCATTGCTTATCGATCAATAATCTTCCAGCAAACAATTTCGACGCGCGTCGGCCGGCCAAGCGATCAATTCAATACCTTTATTTCTGAAATAATTCTTTACTATCGAACGCTCGACAGCTATAGTTGTACTGTTTCGATTATTTGCGACCAAAAAATTTTTCATTATTAAAATAATTATAATTAATAATGGATGTTTACGAACTGGAAGAAAAAATTAAAATTATTGAATGGTATCACCGTGGAAATCCTGTGAGGGGAATTAGGGAATTATTTATTAATTTATTTCCAAACAGGCCGACTCCCACGATTTCCACTATTCACCGAGTCATTAAAAACTTTCTGACATTTGGTTGTTTAACTCCGAGAAAACATAAACATGATAGTGCCCCAGAAGAAAACAACGAAAGGGAAATGAAGGAAATTATGGTATTGGGAAGTGTTATTGAAAATCCTACAATTTCCATTAATACTATTGCAGAACAGGTTGATTTGAGCAGAAGATCAGTGGGAAGAGTGCTGAAAAAAAATGGATACCGATCCTACAAAGTAAGAAAAACCCATGAAATTTTCCCTGATGATCATTTTAAGAGAATGCAATTTTGTGAAACTGTGATGGAAATGGAAAATAACAATTAAAATTTCATAAGAAACATTGTTTTTACTGATGAATCGACATTTCCACTTCATGGTCGTCACAATCCTGCCATAACCCGTTACTGGTCGAAGGAAAATTTACATTGGTTTTTCGAGTTAGGGACACAATATCCTCAAAAATTAAATATCTGGGCTGGTATGTTGGGAGAAAATATGATTGGCCCATTTGTCATTGATGGTGCTCTTACTGGTCCGAAATATCTGGAACTTTTGCAGCCTCGCATTGTTCTAGAAATTAGAAGACTAGCAGGGCCAAGATTTTCAGATATTTGGTTTCAACATGACGGCTGTCCTGCTCATAACAGTGTGTTGGTTCAAGAATATTTGAATAACACTTTTTCAAACAGACTAATGACAGGACGAGGAACCATCTTATGGCCCGCTCGATCACCTGATCTCTCACCCAACGATTTTTTTCTCTGGAGTCACGTAAAATCACAAATTTGTGGATTTCAGGGGAATAGGGCTAATAATCTACAGGAATTGCAATTGCAAATTAAGAATTCTTTTAGGATTATTACCCCTAATATTCTAGAAAATGTCAGAAGGCGTTTTTATGACAATCTTGGTTATTGTTTGGCTTAAGAAGGTGGTTTATTTGAGCATCTTCGATAAGTAGAAAGAGTTTCTTTTTTTATTATTTCTATGAATGCACATTTATTTATTATTTTAAAAACATCTTTTAAGTTTTATTATTTATTAGAGATTTTTTTTATTTTATTAAGAAAAACTGTTTGGTTCTTAAGACCGTAGCAAACGTTGCGGTCTCGTAAACAACTAATTTTAAATTTATTGCTGATAAGAAATACGATCGAAGTCGGTTGACGGTAGCCAGCTCCTGCAACCTGCCTATGAGCATTGCATCCTCTTACTGAAAATAAAAACGTAGTACACAACTAAAGTTGGCAGATAATTCTCCCGAATTTATCACCGCACTTCCCACCAGTCCCAACCAAAAATGAGCCATGTGAGGAAACGAGACGGAAATTAAAATGCAAACCACAAAAATATCGGTATTTTAGAATTGGGTACATCCAAAATTGTCTAGGAGCCTCCTATGTTCGCAGTACGGTGCGCTTTACTGTAGAGTATTGGCCCGACAATTCTATTGTTAAGCACACCACACCAGACATGAAGAGAAGACCTCCCTTGGTATTTAATTTCTTGAAATTTCTTGGGATTTTGTCTTGCCCAGCTGTGCGTATTGCGTCGGTTAAACATTCGCGATGTAGTAAACGTAGCTTCATTCGTCAAAAAAATCGTTTGAAACAGGGTTGGATCGTTATCTTGTTTATGGATTAAAATTTAGGAAACAAATTGAAAGCGAAGTTCCTTTTGTTCACATGTTAAATGCTGCACTGAAAGAACGTGATATGGAAGATACTTAAAATATTTTAGTGTTCTTAAACCGTCGCATAGGCTACTCTTCTTCTTGCAGGGCCATACCTCAAGTCTCTAACTGCGTCAGTAATTGACTTCATGGGATACAAAGTAAAATAATTTAGAATAGCTCAAACCCGGTTTCTTTTTCACATTGATTTTTTTTCTTCGAATAAGACCTTCAGTTTTAAAAAATTGTTTTTATTGATATATTTTCTCCACATTTGTAATAGAGAGTTATAATTTGAAGCCTTTCTTCTGATGAAAAGTTTATTATAAAACTACTCCAAAAAGTAATAAATGTATTTTTAAAATTCTTGACTTTGACAAATAAGCCCCTGTGACCTGTGACAGCCAGGTTTTTTCAGGTGAAACTATCCTTATAGTATCATGCAGTTTTTAGACAATTGAAGCAGAACCGCAGGAAATAAACCCAGCAACCCCAATATCACCGAATTCCTCGTGAAAATCTCTATCTATTGATATAAAAATATACGGGTTATTCCATTTAAAAAATACGTCACTCGTGCTGTAACTTTTTTGTTTTTGTTTCAAATGTTTTTCTGATTAGATTATTAAATTCTACGGAAAAAAATACACAAAATGGCTATATTCGTTTTTTAAAAAAGTACAGGGAAGTTCAAAAATAAAGCCTTGTTTACTTTAAAATGAATAACCCTGTACTTAGTTTTGTCGCTGAGCGCGTAACCAAAAAAGTCGCGCGGAGGCCCATTTCCAGCCTTAAATTAAAATTTTAAATAACTGTGATAGACCTCCGGGAATTGAAACTTTTTTATCAGAAATTTCCTCCTCGTCAAGAATCTTTTTTGCAATTTCCACTATTCCCTATGGTTTTGAGTTATCATTTAAAATTAAAATGGCTTTTTTTATTTCGTTTTTTGTTAATAACAATTGCAATTTTTATTGACAGAAAAAACTCTAAAACGCCTTTTTCAGATTTGCATTCTGCGTCGAATATTTTTCGAAGCCTTCTAACTCTTTTTGGCAGGAAACACATCTCTCAACTATACCTAAAGTCCAAAATTTCTGTCAGTGACTCATTTAATACCGGCCACCCAACCGACGAAGCGGCTGAATAAAAATCTAACACTAGTAAATGATTTTTAAGCCTATGATATACTTTTCCGCTCAAATAACAGTGAACCGGCCAAAAGTTTCATCGCCACGTTGTCATAATTCGCGAAAATAAGTTACCAGCCAGCGATCGCACTTAAAATAGCACGCCAATATGTATTGAAATCATTGTTATCGAGAAGGCAATAAAAGTGGCAACACACATTCCTTAGTTTACAACTTGAACAGACATGAAAATAAGCGTATCGACAGGGTTTTCGTGCTGTTCGATGATTTTATTTAGTTATTATTGATTATGGACAGATTTTGTAAGTTTAAATTTTAATTGCTATACAGGGTATTTTCTAAATATTATAAATTTCTAATAATTGTAGTATATAGATATTGTTTTGTGCCAATTTTATAATAGTTTATCTTATTTAGTGTATATAATTGTATATAAAGATTTAGTGTTGTTAAGTGCTTCTAATTCTGTAAACTATGAATATTAACCAACCTTTAACTAGTTATCCGCCTATAAAAAACTCAGTTAACGTTAAAAGAACGAATAATGGTTAAAAATGTTTACCATGGGATTCGGGAACGAAATCCAGAACTAACCACTTTGGATGCTGCAGAGATATGTGCAACTTTAACAAAAGTTAATTCGCGTACGGTATTCAGAGTTTTAAAAGGCAAAAAATCAATATTAGTAATTATGCGGATACTGGAAAATGCGATTTTTTCGCTATTTTTTGCACACTTTTTATTTTTCGATTGTTAAACATGAATCAGAGGCTGTTTTTGGCTGCCTCTTATAGTATTTAAAAAATAATAATAATTGAATTGTTTAATTCCATTTTACGACATATTCCTTTAAATTCTGTCATTTGCACGAAAACATATTTAAAAAACTCATACTATGTTAATATTAAAAAAAAACACTTAAAGAGTAAGGAAAAAACCTTAATTTTCATTAAAAAGTAGGTAAAACGTTTACGTCCGAATTCAACTCGAAATTCTAAAAATGTTGACCTGTTACCAGGTTGTAATAGTTTTCTTTATGACATTTTTATAAGGTATGCGAACCTTGCTTCGCTCGACCCACAATGTTTGATCAAAAATATTCTCGATATGGAAATCCTAAATATGGAACACGAAAGACCCGAAATAGTTATTGGATTCTACAAGCTGATGATCTCAGAGCTTTCGTGTTCCTTATATAGTGGATATTTTTGATGAAGCAATGCGTGTGAATATCGTATTTAATATTGAGATTGCAAGATCGGTGGTGAATTGGCAAGTCGGTGTAACTTGGATTGTCTATCGTTCTGCTTTTACATCTTTTTTAATTTATGTTAAGACTAAAATTTTATTATTTTTTTCATGTAGCAAAATAAAATTAGAGAAGGTAAAATTAAAGTAAAAAATGTTTTTTTTGGAAAAACGTTGAAAAGTCGCCAAAAAACTCAAATTTGTGTTCTATGACCTCAAAATAGGAGGTGTGCAAAATTAAGCAAAAAAATTACATTTTTCATTAATCCGAATAATACCAAAATAATATAGGCTTGTTACTAATTTAAAGGGTTGATGAAAATGTGAGAAAATAACTTTTGCTTGTAAAAAATATTTTCATGTTTTGACGAAGTTTTATCATTTATTTTCTAAAATGCATACGCCACTGGAATTGATTCCCCTGACCCCACACAACCCGGGGCACTCTAAAAGCGAGCGATGCGTCATTGACAGAAATTTTGGACTTGAAGTATAGACTATATTTCCAATTCTTTTCGAATTAATAACCTTCTTTTCTTTGAAATCTGCTAAAAACATAAAACACAAAAAACAAACTTTTATTAGAATATTCTAGAGTTAACTTTTTATAAAACAAAATAACACATGGGCTTTATAAAACTCCTTACAGCCACGGCCACCATAAAAAAGTTGTATCGATTAGATGAATATTTCCTAATAATAAATCGGTCCTTTGGGAAAAACAATCCTCCAAATCCGAGTTAGGCGTTTTTTCTATCGGTTTATATCGGCTTCGGCACGGACGCGGCAAATAAATGATTTATACGCGCATTTTGCGGTATTTTCGACTGCCGCTTATGGGAATCCCTGTGGCCAGTTGTCATTTGTGCGCGTCCACGGACGCCTTTAGATTTATTTAGCTAGAAATGAAGATTTCGGCAATCGAATGCTCCCGTCGAACTCGTAGAGAAAGCTTAGCCCGAAGGTATTATAAGGATTTTGAGGGTGATGATTTATTATTTCGAAAAGGATAAAAAATAATGTTTCGCAGCGACGCCAACGCTTATATAAAAGAGTTTTATCTCTAAGCTTAAAGTGGTTTGAATATGGGCTTCAATACCATTTTCTGAAATAAAATTAAAAATTTTTTTTCCAATTTGAAAAATTGTCAATTATTTAAAACAAAATTGGATTGCAAAATTATTGTGCAAAAACTTTTAAACGGCATGTTTTACCATATTATATATATATATATTATATATATATATATATATATATATATATATATATATATATATATATATATATATATATATATATATATATATATATATATATATATATATATATATTTATAATTATATAGCAGAAGTTTTTCCTTCTCCTCCCATCTCCAAAATTTAAGTCCCGTGTGAACAAACTCCCTCTCACCACACTGAAGACACCCACGGTACGTTAGTACTTAGGCATTAGCCTTCGTGGACTGTCCCAAGATAAAAAAAACATAATATAAAGCTTTTTGTAACCAAATATGGAGATCCTCAGAAAAATCTAAAGGTCCAAAATATCTATACCAAAAATACTTTTTTTTCTCGTTTTTTATTTATTGTCATTTTTCAACAAGCTTAAGACATTTTTCGATTTTTAAATAATCCTATCTAGTAAGAAATTTAGTTAAGAATCCTTTATCTCCTTACAATTTTTTCCTGCGACCAACACTTACAAAATTATGGGCTATTTAAGTTATAAAAAGCGTTTTTTTGTTTTTTTATAGTTTCTATATTTAACAAATGTTCTGCAAAGGGAGCATATTTTGATTCTTATTATATACATCTTTCTGAATTTTTTTCAGCAAAAACATGCCATCCACCCCGTATATCCAACAACTGTTATTTTTACAGGCTTGATCTATATACTTACCTATACGAAGAGATATGTAATAAGCAGGCTTACCTGAAAAAAAGAAAAATATATTAAATATCAAATTAAAGTATTTATTAAAAAAATATACTTATACTTCAAGTCCAAAATTTCTGTCAATGACGCATCGCTCGCTTTTAGAGTGCCCCGGGTTGTGTGGGGTCAGGGGAATCAATTCCAGTGGCGTATGCATTTTAGAAAATAAATGATAAAACTTCGTCAAAACATGAAAATATTTTTTACAAGCAAAAGTTATTTTCTCACATTTTCATCAACCCTTTAAATTAGTAACAAGCCTATATTATTTTGGTATTATTCGGATTAATGAAAAATGTAATTTTTTTGCTTAATTTTGCACACCTCCTATTTTGAGGTCATAAAACACAAATTTGAGTTTTTTTGGCGACTTTTCAAAGTTATTAAAAAAAAAAAACATTTTTTACTTTAATTTTACCTTCTCTAATTTTATTTTGCTACATGAAAAAAATAATAAAATTTTAGTCTTAACATAAATTAAAAAAGATGTAAAAGCAGAACGATAGACAATTATTAGAAATTTATAATATTTAGAAAATACCCTGTATAGCAATTAAAATTTAAACTTACAAAATCTGTCCATAATCAATAATAACTAAATAAAATCATCGAACAGCACGAAAACCCTGTCGATACGCTTATTTTCAAGTCTCTTCAAGTTGTAAACTAAGGAATGTGCGTTGCCACTTTTATTGTCTTCCCGATAACAATGATTTCAATACATATTGGCGTGCTATTTTAAGTGCGATCGCTGGCTGGTGATTTATTCTTGCGAAATATGACAACGTGGCGATGAAACTTTTGGCCGGTTCACTGTTATTTGAGCGGAAAAGTATATCATAAGCTTAAAAATCATTTACTAGTGTTAGATTTTTATTCAGCCGCTTCGTCGGTTAGGTGGCCGGTATTAAATGAGTCACTGACAGCCTGGGAAAGACCCCACGTTTCCTCAAAACCAACGTAACATTAGCCTAACAAGCTCTGTTGCGAAGGTGGTGGAAAGGATAATTTTAAACGATTTATCCAACACATTGAGGAACTCCAAGTCATCCCCAACACTCAGTTCGGTTTCCGTTCCAAACACAGTGCTGAACAACAAGTTCTTCACTTGTTGAGCTCACTACCGAGGGCCTGAACAGAAGAGAAGCGACGGGCGTTGTGTATTCGAGTTGAAAAGGCTTTCGACAAGGTTTGGCATAATGGACTGTTATTCAAGCTGTACACCCTTTACTCCGACCTATATGATTAAAATTATTCAATCATATCTTAGAAACAGACAAATTCAAGTCAGAGTCAACTCAGCCCTCTCCACACCCAGAACACTAGAAGCCGGCGTACCGCAGGGCGCCGTGCTTGCCCCGCACTTGTTTAGTGTTTATACACATGACATTCCTGCCTCGAATATGACACACACGGCATTATATGCCGACGACACTGCCATCATTGCACGCTCCCAAAACCCTACTTTAGTCACTCGCCGACTTCAAGAGGCGGCAAAAATCTCCATGAATTCTGCAATTCTTGGAAGATTAAAATCAACCCTAACAAAACCCAAGCGATTCTTATTCATCGCAGACGCATACGCCCGGAAGACAACGTCATCCTAAACAACCACGCCATTCCCTGGACCGACACTGTCAAGTACCTCGGAGTCATTCTTGATTCTCGTCTCACGTTCAAGCCGCACATCGAAAAATGCTACAGATGGGTCGCATGGCCCATTCCAAGCTACCACTCCTACACAGGAACAGCCCGCTAGCTATCAGAAATAAACTTCTGGTAAACTCAACCATTCGTCCAAGTATGTCTTATGCCTCCGTAGCCTGGGGCTACGCGGCAAAGTCATACATCTCAAGACTCACCTCTTTTCTAAACCGCATGTACAGAAATGCGGCCAACGTCCCTGGTTTGTACGCAACATGCAAATTCAAAGAGAATTCGAACTCACACCCTTTGATTCTTTTATCAAAGAAAGAGCCAAACCCCATGATCCGAGGACCATCTGGGTATGATCCAGCTCTCCAAAGGCCCCACAAAAGACCAAAAATTCAAATTTTGGACTAAGTACTTTTAGGATGGTACCCGGGACCCCTCCCCCGGGTACCACCCACCCCTGGCCTCTCGGCCTAGCCACTTAAAAATCCGATTTCTGGATTGTCCCGAGTCACTGGGGGGAAGGGCCCCACTTCTCAGTCACTTCTTAAACCCCACTCCGCTAAGCCAGGGTTTCAGGCTAAGCCAAAAAAATTAAAAAACCCCAAACAACCGTGATAGCCAACATGGCAAACACGTAGTGAGGACTTGCTCAGCCAAAAGGAGAGCGAGGGGTGGTTGGCAAGCCTAGGGGAGCTCGAGGGCCTGGGAAGCCCCACGGGATCCTTCCAGGTGGGACCCTTTCTACAGTCACTGACAGAAATTTTGGACTTTAGGTATAGTTACAAAGGAAACAGAACACCCAGTATTAATGAATTTATTAGAAAGAATTTCTAGAAATATATTTGTTTAAGTTAGGATAAAAAACGATTAGTTTTTTAACCATATCGACAGAGTAGTTTTTGTGTTATCGTCTGTTTTCACAAAAAAGTAAGTACGCGATAATTGTGTTTTGTAGTACAGGGTGGGCCAAGGAAAAATAAACAAGGTCGATTTCTCATATCCATGTTTGATAGGAAAAATCACTCATACCCGCCGATTTTTATTTCGAGGGGGGCACATTTTTCGCTTTTTTTTAACCCCACTTTCCCTTTAACCCCCCAAGGGGGGTTTCACTTCTTTAAAATTTTTAAATGGGAAAGGGGGTCGACTGATACCTCCTTTAAAATTATCAACCCCTTTTCAATACTTCAAAAGTTTTTTTTAAATTTTATGCAGTAGTTTTCGAGATAATAATTTAATTTAATAACAAGTCAACATTAAAAAAATAATTGTTTTATCAACTTTAAATTTTTAATGCCCTTTTTTTTGAAAAATGTCATTCTTTCTAAGCACAGCGTTCAGTTTTTGGGAAGGGTAACCCTACGAAGGGGAGAAGAGGGGATGATTTTAAACAACGAGAACATTTACATTCAAAACTTTCCTTCTATTTTACTTACTTACTTTTTACACTTACACTCATCTAAGAAACAAATGTTGAACAAGTTCGGGTTATTTATTATCCGTTCACTAATTATCTCGAAAAATTCTACACGTCTATCAAAGTCATCTTCGTTTAATTCTTGCACAAGATGGATTTTATACGGGTGGAATTTATGGGACTTTAAAAATTTTCTAATGCTTGTACGGCATATGCCAAAAACTGTAGGTAATTGCCTAGTTCTTAACATAGGATCGATACTGACGTGGCCCAAAACAGCAATTTGCATTGCTTCGTTTCCCACTATTCGTTTGGGGGACGTTTGTTTTGGGATTTGCCACAGATCTGCTCCAAAACTTGGCTACTAGTTCAATAACGTTTTTCCCGGTTGACATGCTTATCTGGATTTAGTTCATTAAATAACTGTGCTGTATATCCCATACCGTTTTTATAATGAAGTTCGATCGATAGTTTGTCAGAAAAGGGTGCTTTAGCCCAAGTGTTTTGGTTTAAAAAAACACTTTTCCAATTTTTATTTGGCCGTTGACCCTTTTTAAAAAAATATTATTTTTTTTTTTAAATAAAATTAATAACAATTAAATAGCAACAGTACAGTAAAGTTGAAGGTGAGTAGCAGAGAGAGCGAAAAAAATGCCCTAACTCATTTGCCGGAGAGTGGGGGGGTTTAAAAACGGGGACTGCTTTTGGCCAGGCCTAGCAGACCTTTCCCAAGATTTAATTGGGAACTCTCGTTCAACTTACTACCACTCAAAGACAAGAAAAACTTTAATAAACAATATTAACATTAGAAAAGGAGACACTGGGGCCCAAATAAAACACTATATTTAAAACAAATAGTTAATTGAATTTATTATAAATTTGAATTTAAAGTTTACAAAAAAAAAATAATCAAAATAAAATGGTGAATGCGCTAGGTATGAAATTACAAAATTTAAATTTATAATTTAAAAATTTAAAAATATATATATATAATAAAATGAAATGGTGAATGCCTAAAAACTTTTAAATTTTCTATTCTGATGAAAAGAATAAATATTAAAACTATAAGTCTACAATTTAAAAAAAAATATATAAAATATAAAAATATATATAAATACCGCTTATTAAATTAACAATAATTTAATGACCAGGTGCACCATTTGAAAACCAATAAGAAATGATTTACAAAAAAAAAAATATTCAAAAAAAAAAAGGGCCGCAAATAATTTATAACAATATGAAAATTTAAATGGTAAGACCTAAATTGTTTTTCTTGAAAAGTGTTAAAAAAATTGTTAGTAAGTTAATTTTAATGTTGCCTGTTTTGTTGAATCCAAGTGATGGCAGGTGTGCCAGCCACTACACCGTGAAGAGGGATGGTTTCAAAACTAACAAACAACACATTAACGTTAAATGGTCATATCTCTGACCCGTCCCAAGAAGACTTCTACCAAATTGATGGCCCTCCAAACCAAAGCGAAAACTGTTTCAAAAAAAATTAATGGCCCGTCCGAAGAACCCCCAAAATGTTAAGGGGGGATTTCAACCAACACGATCCCTGCGGCGTCGAACTGCAAGTCCTGCAATGCAGATTTCTTTAAAAAAGCTTTAAAAAGGGAACGCAAACCAACACCCCACAAAACCAAAAAGGGAACTAAATCGGGAAAAATTTTTTTGGGGAAATAGCACAAATCCTTTAAAAATGGCTTGAATACCAGTCGCTGCAAATTTTCCTAGTTCTCGCCTTGAAGAATGACGGAAATCCAAATGGTAAAACATGGCCGGGCCCTTCGTCCCCTTTTCAAAGAGTAACAGTGGGCGCTCGCGCATCGCTGCTAAGTCTAGGAATTTTCTGCCTCTGAATTTTGGGAAATCGTTACGCATTTTGAGTTGCCTACCCATGCTGCCCAAATAACAATGTTATTTTTTTAGTAGACAATACTACGAGGGAAGCAACGTAAAGCATAAGGTAGGATACCAAATACGATAGAAAAACAGAAGTAACCCAGCAATAACAATCAAATTTGAGCCTTGCCAAAAATAAAAATGCAAAAAAATGAAAACCGACCTGCATTAAGGTAAACAAACTAAATTATTAAAAACAAACCTGGGAAAAAAAACTAACCGTGACAAGTTATCGATACTCTTTCCGCCATTGAGGAAACCATTAAGAGCAAGAAAAAGAAGTTTTGGAATTACTTTATACCATCCTTAGTTTGTCCTACCTCTTGGTGCAAAGAACGGCTGAACTGGGACTTAAGATGGAATAACATTATCTTTAGTGATGAATTCATGCTGTTTGGAATTATGGTATGGGGCTATTGGAGGTGGTGGAACCACATGTTCTGCCTTATATTTTAAAGCTTCTCAACCCACTTATTTAACAAGATTATGCACAACCACATGGAGCCAAAATTACGTTAGTCTATTTTGAAGAAAATCGAGTCGATTTGTTGCCTTGGCCCCCTAGATCTCCTAATCTTTCACCAATAGAACATGTCTGGGACATTATGAGAAGAAGATTACTCCGTTTACCCCATCCTCCACAGACTCTAGCGGCACTTCAGCATGAGGTACAAGTTGTCTGGGATGAGATACCGCAAGAGAAAATCGACAATCCCATTAGGAGTATGCCCCGACCATTTTTTACTTTTTTTTCACGGTTAAATTTTTCTTAAATTTTGATCCATTACTTACCTAATCCTAAGACATATGTATACAAAAAAAATGTAATATGTATATCTTATGTGATATTTTAAGTAGCTATAATCTTGCTTATAGTATTCTAATACCCACCAGAGGTGCTACACCATTGACCATGTCTATTCTGGTATTCAATTAAGTTGTGTGGTAGTCTCAGATAATAATATATCTGATTACAGATCAGTTAACCCTAAATTTGTTAAATTACTTGCTTTGGATAAGACAAGAAATATCACAAAAAGATGTTTTTTGATAAAAGTTTTAAGACTTTTTACCGAGACATAAAAAACAGAATTGCCAGGCTGTCTTTGGGGAGAGTAAAAGTTTGACGGTGCTTTAAATAGATTTTATGAGATATTTTTGTACTATTTCGAAAGTTTAAAATTCCAATATCTCGAAACACGTTGAGTTTATCAAGTTAATTTAATATCACCTTTTTATATAAAACTAAGCAGACAATAAGAACCATGTTCCAAATGATTAATAATATCAACACTAGAACCACAAACCTATTTTTTACCTGAAAACAATAAACCGGGGAAAATATTTACCCCACGGAATTTTTGCTTTTAAAATCGTTCTGAAAGCAGTAATCTGACTTATTAGTACTCGAACTTTTTCGTTTTTTTTATGCCCAAGGTAAAGAGTAAATTTAATATTATTAAGATTTAGTTGGTTAAAAGTTGATTTGAATAGCTATAAGTACTGAAAAACAGTCAAACCGTTATTAATCAAAACAAAAATGTGTAACCATTTTTCTAAACAACCGATTTTTATATTTCCAACGGGACGGGAAGAGGACATATAAAGCTTTGAGAGAAAATATACCGTTATGATGTTTTGCTAAAATGTCTATTTATTTGGGGGTTTAAAAATTCAAACAAATTGAGAATCCGATCAATGGAAAAATTAATTAAATATCCATAAAATACTGGTTTTCGACAATCTTTTTCTGTTTTTCTCATGGAAAATTTAAAAAAAGATAAATTTAACATATTTAAAAAATATTCAAAATTACAGTTGCGATTTTACTTAGTATTATTTACTTATCGTAATTTACGTGGGGCAGATATCTACCCCGGTTTGTAGTTCTAGGTTAATTTAAATCAAAAAGCCCCAGTTGAACATAAAAGAAAACGTTTAATTCTAAATACTTTTCCTTCATACCCTGTATCCTAAAATTGAGGCGATTTTGGACCTATAGTTATGTAACATTTTTATCCTAATTTCGGTCAAGAAATTTCTCATTAAGGATTAAAATATGTATTTTCAATTACCCTGTATAAATAATAAAGATGTAAAAAATATCCTTACTAGTTTTGAGGTATCATGAAAAAGTAAAAAATAAAGACTCATTTTACACCCGCTAAACTCTATAATAAACAACTATTTATAATGTCATCGTACATAAGACAGTTTTTTTAATATAAAATTTTCCCGAAGCCAGTTCAAACCCATAAAGATTTTAAAGCCCTTCCGATAATAAATAAATTAATTTACTAACGCTTTGGCTTAACTTTACTGCCCAACCTTTTATTACGGCTAATAAAAGTACAGGTTATGACCATGGACGTGATGTCCTTTACTAATTCTACATTTATAAAGAACTTGACTTTTATAGACATAAAATGTGTTTTATGTCTTATGACCGCTCGACCACGTTTTTCGATTTAAAGTTTACTTTTATTGGCTATTGTATAAAGTAGAAATATTAAACACGTATGGGGACAATTTGAAAAATTGTGATAGTATTTAGTAAGTTTTTTCGTATAGGCTTGCTCGTCAGATATTTGATTCCCAAAAAGCTCCAAACAAATTAAGTTTGTTAGGCATAATTATTGAACCCCCAAATATTTATCAATTTTATTTTAATAAGATATACTACCAAGTAAGACTCTTTAAATTAGTATCAAAGAAAGTGTTGTAGATTACGCACAGCTGCAGGGGCGGACTCGATGTGACACTCGTGACCTCCTTTTTTTACGTCCGGTATCGATAAGAACTTTGGACATCGTTTTTTTACAAACTTTTACTTTTAACTTTTAAACGATTTTTTGCAAACAATCCTAACCTAAATCGGATACAAAATTTTTGGATATGAATCATGTTTTTTGAGCCTATCTGATTATAGGACAAAGTCTTAAGAAATAATTCATGTAGAGAGTCAAATATTAAATTTAATCATATCTTGGTTCATCACAAATACCTAAATTTAACATTTTAAAATACCTTTTCCTTAAATGGCTATACATTTGTTTTCTGAAACAATGAAATACCTAAATTCACTGATTTGACTAGCGTGCAAAATATACAATTTTAGTCAGTTAATCAGTATATCCCATTTTTAAAATTATTTTTTGTAAAAAGCATATGTATTAAAGAAATATTTTACAGTTACATGGGGGAAATAACCGGGTTACATTTCACGAATATTAAAATTCTTTGGGGCACTTTTCTTTAATGCTATAAGCAGCTATCAAAAAGTAATCGGTTTTTTTTTATTTATACCAGATAAACGAATTATAAAATTAATTAAAAACGATTTTAAACAAACCAACATTAAATTAGCAAAACGAATTTATTTATTTGTACACTTTCCAAACATTTCTGTTGAATGTGACGGATATGGACATCTCGCGTTTGTTTGAGCACTAAGTGCGAATAGAGTAGAATGGAGTCGATTTATAGAATTTTACAGTACAAGGAGTCAAAATACTTAAATTTGTTAAGAGCATTCCTATAGGGTTCATCAAGAAACTAAATTTCATTTCTTATGTGTTTTTTAAATTAATTTCTATCCTCTAAAATGTGTTGATTGCATTTGTTTCTTACTTCGATAACTAATGAAGGGATGACCCAATAGTTGCCATGATTTTAAGAAACTAGTCGTCGCCAATGTCAATATACGAATTTTAGTCAAAGGTAAAGTCATATTATGCCTTATTGTTTAAAGATGTATTTATCTCGTAACAAAGCCTATTAAAAATAAAATATTAAAATCTAACTACTTAATGTACACTAAAGTCGCATTAATTAAAATAAAATAAAAATACTTGGTTTAAAATAAAATTATTAAGCTGTAGAAAATACATATAAAGAATTATTTAACATATAAAATAACCTAAAACATTTAATTAAAATAAATTAAAACAAAGAAATAGCTAAAAATATATAATATATATATATATATATATATATATATATATATATATATATATAATCATATATATATATATATATATATATATATATATATATATATATATATATATATATATATATATATATATATATATATATACTAAAAATTAATTAAAAAAAAACAGCATTATCTATAATCCAAACACATTATAATTAATTTACATTTTAATAATTTAAGCATATGTCAAGGTCAAAGTCAAAAATTGACTTACTGTATTAAGAATAAAACTAAAACCCTCCTGTACACAGTTTATATAGGTAAACAATTAACAAATATTTGTCCATAATATAGAAATATTTAAACAAAACACGAATAAACACTATCACAAAAATAGAATCTAAAAATATTGAAATACCATCAGAAATTTAAAACGATAATATTAATTAATATTTCAAACAATTATTAAGCTAAGTAGTTTTTATAAACTTTTAAAAACCTTTGTTAAATCATCACGGCAATGAATAGTAGGCCCCTGGAATCAACAATAATTTAACTACTTGTCTAAATATTATATTAGCCTTATAAAATACTGACTATTTAATTTGTGTTAAATGGGGTATCGGTAATTAAATATTCCCTGTTTGTCTGGTATTGTGAGAATTGCCTAAAATTTTAATAATACCAAACTTTTCATAAATTAGAATAAAAGTTTTGAGAATATAAGCGCAAGTAAGTGTTATTTTATGTGCTATAAATGGAGGTTTGCAGGCATCCCTGACCTATGCCCTATAGACGAGTAGTTTTTGCAGCATGAAGACATAAGTCCATAGATACTAACTCAAATTGCTCCCAAATAAAACATTATACCTGAAGTGTGACTTTTCTAGCGCGAAATACATAGTTTTTACTATACTAAGGTCCAGTTCTCGAGATGCTACCCTCAAGTCATAATAATCACTTGCTATTTTACTACATAGGCTAAGGATATTCTTTATGGTTAATATCTTACAACGTGGCTTTTGTAAAATATGGTGTAATGTTACATCATTTTTAACTTCTACTTATATATTTAATGTTGAAATGTCACAAATGCAATTACGTATTGATCAATATGTGACTTTGTGGCTCAAATGGTCTACCCTCTCACATACATGTGGTATCCAGTATTATTTTAGAAATTCAATACCAGTCTAGTCCCTAAATTATTAAAATTAAATTAAAAATTTTGCACCTAATGTAAATTAAACTATTTAAAAAAGTAAAAAATAAGGCGGAATCTCTTAATATATCCTGAACACATGACTTATAACTTGACCAAATTTCTAAACTCATACAAGACATAAAGTATTTTATTTATAAATTTGTAAAACTTTATGTCTCTCTTACAGTTAAAATTTTATAGCATACCATAAAACTAGAGTTTATAATCGCCGAAAAGAAAACTAGATGCCCTTTATTGATAGTACGCTTATAAACTACTTGAATTTTACAACCGAATAAAATGGGTTTTGCTTAATTCGTTTTATACTTTATATGTATGAGGTTTCGGTCACGTTTTCTATTTTTTCTTTTTAATTTTATGACCTAAGGTTAAATGGTTATTAATTTAAAGGACTATTTCTATCTAAATTTGCAAACGGTACTGCATATAAAAAATGACAAAAATTGTATTGACCTTATTAAACGCAACAAAGCATACTTTTCTTTATCTTTTTGACAGCCCACAAAGGCTTTTATTAGGCCGAAGTGACCCATTAATTGCCGGAATTGTGATTCTCTGAACCATTGCTCTATCACTAAAACTTACAATAACGGTTGATAAGTAAATTATAATAATATTGTATTAAAAACCTACATCATAAAGTAAGTTGCCTTAAGTTATAGAAGTTTTAATCCAATGAATGACAGTACTGATGTAAAGAAGAAATTAGCAGTAAGAAAGGGTGCTAGAGATTTGTTTTCATGATTCGGTTTTTTGCATAAAAAGTTCATTTAGGTATAGTAGCAAGGAGAGGTGATAAGAGACTTTTCCCGCACAATTTGCTCTTTGGATAAAAAGTACATTTAGGTGCAGGTATTAATTGGTTAATAAAAGAAGTGTGCATCAAAAATTTTTTATTGTGCTTATAATAATAAGTTAAATTAAATGTGTGTCATTGTGCAATATATACATAATAATTTTTAGGTTTAGGTGTGAAAAAAGAAATGTGGGTCATTATTTTTGTTTTTTTTTATTTTAACCATAAAAAACCTTAATAGTCCAGTAAATAAAGGGAAATAGCTGTCAATAAATCTGTACAGTTTTTCCTTAAGGTGCAATTCTGGGGTCTTCAGGAATGCTTTCGAGTGAAAAAAAGTTTATTAACATTAACAGGTAGGAAAGAGCTAAAAATGGCCCCTCAAAGCCCGAAAATGGGTTTTCCGCTAAAATCTGCCAAAATATGCGAATTGGAGTTTTTTTTTGCCGCCATCTTCATGGATTCACTTATAAGCGGGCAGACAGACCTAAGAATTGCGCCACCATTAAAAACTGTACAGATTTATTTACAGCTTTGGGTACTTTTAGGTCATCAGTAATTGGACTAAAAGTTTTTTTTTATATTTTTTGAAAACTTTCATTAATCCTATATAATTCGTATTTTTATTATTTTGATATATTATTTAAGATAGCTTTAACCAAATTACTTTTAAAACACATTTTAACAAACCAAAGCTCCCGTAAAATTTAATGGGACTTATATCTTTTTGCATCAGTAGCCAGAAAAAAATATATTAAAAATTCAAAAAACATTAAATATCAATATTTTCAAACTAAAATTCTTTGGGTTTCAAACAGTTAAAAAAGAAAGTTTAGGATAAAAATCAGCCAGCTCGCGTCAAAGTCCATTCTAACCCAGAAAAAGTGATACTTTTCACGGTGCGAACGGAGTGAGGCTAGTAATAGAAAGTTAGTCATGAAAAGTAACTTTTCCTCCAAATAAAACATGCTGTTTCTTTTTCAAACGTCGACAAATAAATGCAAAAACATATTTTTTAATAGTAATAATTATTAAAGATAAGTGGGCTCGCTAAGCAGTTTAGACCACTGTCGGTAAATAGTTACTATAGTAATGTAACATAAAGCTGTCAGGAACACTAAACAATAATTATTGTGTTTTTAAAAATTGCGTCTCTGATTGCGTTTTAATTCCGTATAAGCAGTTGTTGGGTAAGTTCGATCAAATAATAACGAATTTGTCCATTTCAGTAATACTCAGGTCAATCTAGACATTCAAAGGTACATAAATTTACATCAAGCTGAAAGTGAGTAAAATTGTTTAAAACATAATTAAAAATACCATTTTAAAGTTCCCCATCGTTCCGGTACGTGAAAAAATTGACTCGAGGTCAAAGGTAAAAAGATTTTTAAGCGGAGGGGTTTTTTCTTTTACATTAAAAAATAATTGGGATAGTTTATATGATGGGCTAAAGGCAACTTGAATATTGTTTCTTGTTAATATATGGGCTATTTTATCTGAAATTGTTCCAAAATATGTTAATGTAGTATATTTTTTTATCTTGTTTTGTTTTTATGAGTGGGTATATTTGATGTGCTATGTTTTGTTTACGTTTTTTATTCACTAGTCTGTCAATCAGTTCAGAACTATAACCGTTGTTTTTTGCAATTTGTTTAATTGTATTAATTTCTTTCGTGAGACTGTTATAATCTAAGGGAATGGAGAATGCTCTATGTATCATAGATCTGTAGGCGGCAAGTTTATGTGAAAATGGATGTGATGAATTATTTGGTATGATTGTATCGGTGTATGTTGGTTTTCAAAAATATCAAAGGTGTTTCTATTGTTGTCTTTTGAAATAGAAATATCTAGAAAATTTATTCGGTTATTTACTTCTTTTTCCATTGTAAATTTTACTTTACTATGTAGGTTTTCAGTTGATTTAATGTTATTTTTAAATCATTATCGTTACCCTAAAACAGGCAAGTATATCATCTACATATATATATATATATATATATATATATATATATATATATATATATATATATATATATATATATATATATATATATATATATATATATATATATATATATATATATATATATATCATATACCAAAATTGTATATTATCTGCGTATTTAGTTTTCAGAAAAGACTCCTCCAGATTAGACATAAAATTTCGGCAAGAAGGGGACTAAGTGAAGAGCCCATAGCTAACCCATCTTCTTGTTTATAAAATTTGTTGTCATACTGGAAATAGTTTTCTGAAATACATAGTTCAAAAAGGGATAAAATTTCATCTTTTATAACCGGATTGACATTTATGTTTGACAATGAATTTTCTATTATTTTTTTTAAACATTCGGGAACATGTTAACTACGTCAAAAGACACTAGAAAACTATTTTTAGAATGCTGAAATCTTTAAGTTTTTGAGTTAGTTCCCACCGAATTTTTAACTGTATTTTTTGGGCTGAACATTGTATAATTTTTGTAAATATGATTTAATTTGAATGCTAATTTACTTAAGGGGGTTTAGGAGACAACAGATTAGGATTATTTTTTTATGAATTTAAATCCATTGGGTTGGATTTCTTAATAATATGAATCCCACACCCCCAAAAATATTTAATTAAAATTCAAAAGAAAATAATCCTTACGTCCTGGTCTCCATTCAGCCCCTTAAGAAGTTAACATTCAAATTTTCATATTTACAAAGATTAGACAATGTTCAGCCCAAAAATAACTAGATATAAGGAACATAGGTCATCATTTTTATTAAAGAAACATAATTTAAATTTTGCAAACCATTTTATAGAACCAGGGCACTCTTTTCCAGATAAAAGTAAATTAAAAATATAACATTACGCGCCAAAAAGCAAAAAACTCAATATTTTAGAATCGATTGAAATATTTAAGTACCATAAAAACCCTTCAATAAACTTATTAAATGACCATACCGATCTTCGAAATTCCCCACTCTATGCCGCTTTATTATAGTAATTTAAGATAAATAAGTTGGGTTTATTTAGATTGTAGTTTAAAGCTTTAAGTTTGATAATGTAGTAGTACTACGAAACTGCAGTCACTGTTTTATAAATTAATTAATATAGTGATAGTAAACAAAGTAAAAACTATGTTCTCATTTACTAGTTAAAAATGAACTATCACAAAGTAACAGACACCTCAATTCAATATTAGTAAAAATATTTTTCTATCGGTGATTGTAACTTACATTTAAAATATAAAATATACATAAGTATAACTATAAGAACATCAGGTAAAATAAAACCCAGTATGTACGGAGCTCTTAAAAAAACTACCTGCTTAGATAAGTATCGATATGCATGTTTTGTTAAAAACACTCGAAATAAAAAACAAGTGCAGTTAGCTTGTCTTTCTCTGACCTCAGTTGCTGCTCATCAACATCTTTTTCGGGTCTATTACCAAGTTCAAGCGTGGCTTGGTTATTAGCTAGACTCAACAGATTTGGGTTGGAAGTTGGTCGGTGGCTTCAATGAAAACAATTATTGACACCTTTTTATAGATATTTTCATAATATACAATTTTCTTTTCAAATAATTTTACGATAAAACTTACGGTTTTACAGAAAATTGTGAAAAACCCTTCTTTTTTACCTTTGACCTCGAGACAATTTTTTCCACGTACCGGAACGATGGGGAATTTTAAAATGTCATTTTTTGGTCTAATTTGACCGGACTATAATAAATAAAAACTTTAGTTTTGTTGTTAGTTTAATAAATATTAAGTTGTTGATGCTTGGTTTGTTATTTGTTTGTATCTATATTGCTATAATAACACTTTTTTTCTTCACCGGCGGGAAAGTGAAAAGTAAAGCTCAGCGGAGGAAAAATAAAACTTCGCAGTTTCCTACACAGTCAAATATGACTGATTTACAAACGTTTAAAAAAATTTTTTTCAACTTGCTATAAAATTTACTACGATTATTTTTCGGACACCCTGTAAATGTTTTGGGTAAATAAAAAAGCATTAGAGATTGTAATGACAGACATAATGGAATTATCTTTTTTTAAACTTAGATAAAAATGATACATAAACTAAAACTACAGTCATTAATATAATTGTCACAGTGTCCTCTTATTATCTTTAATTTATTACAACTAGGACAAAAGAAGAGGTGTGCTTAATTAGACAAAAACATTTTTCATTTCTCGGCCGCTCGTAAACACGAACGTAAATGAAAAACCACGGTAAAAACTATTGGGAGTTGGTTATGACACAACAGCAGAAACTTTTATACCTACTTTTAATGGTCCTGCTTTCGCAAAAGAAGTAATTTTGTGATTACTAAAGTGCTTAAAATAGCGTTTTTTAATAGAGTTA
Source organism: Listronotus oregonensis (assembly GCA_019359885.1). Lineage (NCBI taxonomy): Eukaryota > Metazoa > Arthropoda > Insecta > Coleoptera > Curculionidae > Listronotus > Listronotus oregonensis. The sequence goes on from JAHBCN010002731.1 coordinate 62,021, forward strand.
CTACACGAATAGACGGATAATTAAATATTTTACTTCTATAGTAAATACGTTTTAACGTGATGAGCGGTGTATGCGAGATATTATGTGTTTTGTGTTTTCCCTAATTAGGATATTGTAATTACAGCTAAGACCGTAACGTGCATACGCGTTCAATATTCTGTATTTTTAAAATAAATGGAGACACCTAAATATTTTTAAAGATGAGTTTAGTTGTGAATTTTTGTAAGGCTGTAGTTCCCACCGAAAATTTCTGCAAACTTATATACTAAAGGCACCTATGAGGCTGAAAACAAAATCTACCTAGTCTTAACATAAGAAATTTCAAGTCGATACCTGTCATCGTTAATTTTTCGTGAATTTTTAGAATTTGGCGTTAGCGTAATAAATGTTACGCGTAAATTTTTGCGTAATAATTATTTGGATATTAAAAATCATCTGTGCCCAAAGCAATGCACTGAAAGTTTTCGGGCTGCTTTTGGTGATGAAGCCAGGAGTTCAGGAAGTGTGTAAAACTGGTTCAACGAATTTAAGTTTAAACGAGTTTCTTTAACAAATTGCGTGAGGGGCCGCCAATTTCTGTTGTTACTAAAAAACATTGATTTGATAAATGATAGAAGACAATCGTGTATCATCTCAGGGTACTTTGGGAATTAGAATGACTGCAGTCGAAAAGATCTTGGCACCATCATCTTAAAGTTAGAAAAGCTCAAAAAGCACACAAAAAATACGACAATGGTAGATAAAATGCTGTCTACGACATCATTACTGGTGATGAAACATGGATTTATGTCTTTAAGCCTAAATAAAAAGGCCAGTCGGCTCAATGGGTGGTTTCAAATGATCCCAATCCAGTTAAAGTTAGACAGTCCCCGCAGTGTTGGGAAAAAGATGATTGCGTGTTTTTTTGGAAGATCATTTATGTTTTTTAGTACCTTAGAGTTTTAGGTTAGGGCGATCAAGAAGCAACATAGTTTTGTACCACGACAATGCTTCGTCCCATACAGCGCTGCACACAAATGGATGTTTAGAGCAGTCGATGGTGAAATTATTGGAATATCCACCTTACAGCCCCGACCTATCACCATCTGACCTCTTTTTGTTCCCAAAACTTACTGGATTTAAACAATGTTTAAATCCAGATGAAGCTGTTTTTCATTTGAAAGCCTTGTTTTGAAAGTGACCCAGAACAATGGCATTCATCTTTTACTAATTGGGTTTATCAAATGAATAAATGTGTTAAGTGAAAAGAAAAATATTTTGCAAAACAATAAAGTAAATTTTCGGTGCGATCTCCGTTTAACTTTGAATGTGAATTTTTGGTATGGCGATTGAATTGACAGATTTGCACTTAATAAAATGTACAGTGGATTCTCTAACTTAAAATATTTTAGTACTTAAAAAATTAAGTTTTTTTATTCTCGGACTCGTCACTTACTACTTTTGGTGACGTTTTTTTTTTATGAAAAAACTATTTATAAGGTGGTTTGTTTCAAATTTGAGATATGATATTATCAATAATTTTTTTTCACAAAATCCATTTTTTAGAATATTTTAAAACCGCAAATCAAGTTGTACACAACTGCCCAATTTTGTTGTTTTTTCCGTATCGTTTGTGAAATATTAAAAAGCAAAATTTTATATAAAAATTTCATCACATTTTATTTACATTCATAATGTTTCTTCACTACATGTTAAAAATTTGGGGTAAGGTTTTTTGACCTTTGCGAATCTATTTCGCATGTCCGAATTTCGGAGATTCAAAACAAATTTAAAATTTTTTAAAACATATATTCAATCATCACACTCGATTCTAAAAAGGTTCTATGAAATTTTTTGATATCGGCATCCTAAATAAATGGATGAGATTGACAGTTGTGGATTTAAACTAAAATATTTTAATAAAGTTAAAATAATTTGTTCCGAATTAAACATTTAAATAGAAAATAAATTTTAAATGGATAAATACTTTATAAATATATAAGATTAACATTCGGCAAACACAAAACACAATTAGATCTTAAATAACAAAATCAAAATCATATAAAAAAATAAAAATACTAATGATGTTAACTATACGATTTTGTATAAATGTTTAAACTAAAAAAAAAAGAAATAGTCGGTCTTAAAGGCCGTCGTTGGTTGGAATTTCTTCGCGAAATTTCTCCAACACAAGTGACAAGCTTCTTTTGAGGTCCTTTCATCTTCAATGCTGGTTCAGACTGACCTACACCCGGAAGTAGGTTGTATTTTAACATTTTATATAGTTGTAACTTTTAGACCATCAACCAACTCCATAATAGTATATTAAGTATTAAGGTTAGTAAGAGTTTCTTACTGGTTGAGGAACCAGTAAGAACCTACTGACCATGATGCTTACGCTATTTTTTTGCACGCTTAAAATATTGAGTTTATTAGGAATATAATATATATATAAAATTATATATATATATATATATATATATATATATATATATATATATATATATATATATATATATATATATATATATATATATATATATATATATATATATATATATATATATATATATATATATATATTAAATTTACATAGAATCACAAAGGGATCCCCCAGAAATTATCTAAATAGAGGGAGCAGTAAAGATGTTAAGTGCTCAGTTCTAACTATTTTATTTCCAATATCTAGCTTTCGCCTACGATTGTAAGCTTCATCAGGATAGCTGAAAACAACAATAGAAAAAAAAAGAACATTCAAACAACGAATCAAACACACAATTAGATTTTTAACTTACAAAATATGTAGTTACTCCTCTACGGGGTCAAGAAGACACTGGAGCGGTGGATCGCATAAATTAAAATACACATATGTATATAAACAATTACAACACATTAAATTTTTTTATTTTTTATGTCACTATTTAAAAAATTAACAAACAGTCTAACAGATATTAGTAAACACGAAAAGGACGTGCCTTTAAGAAATATAAATCACCGACTGAAAGGTGCAGCGATCATCTGATATTTTTTTATAAAAATTTTTTTTGGTGCATAGTTTAAATTCACCAAATGGTATTAATTATTATTATTTTTCTTTTTTTTTATGCCTGATTATATGTATGACAACCAAATGAAAATAAATAGGTAGTAATTTGTTTTTATATATATATATATATATATATATATATATATATATATATATATATATATATATATATATATATATATATATATATATATATACATATATAGTATTTGGATGTGTTTTTTTTGTCTTTATTTTTAAAGGTTAGAAAATATTTCAGATATTGAAAAAGTTAATGTGACCACTCTCGAAAAATAATGTATGGTTTAGTTTTCAGAGGAGAAAGAAAACTGAGTTTTGTAATGTTTTGTGATAATAAATACGTATAAATTGAGCTTAAACCCTCTACATCTTTTTGTTGTTCATACAATTATTGCATTTAAAAATATAACACATTTCTAGAAAATTTCTTTTAAATGTATTGTTGTCATTGTCCAATGATTTGGCTTCATTAAAAAGCATTCTGTGATCCAAATTATTCACATGGGAGCTCAAACTAGTTATTTGTGGTTTGTGTTTACAATCACTTTTATGTAAGGTTAGTCTTTTTGATAGTTTTTGAGAAGTTTGTCCAATATATATTTGGTCACAATCATTACATTTTATAGCATAAACCATGTTAGATCGATGCATTTCATTTGTTTTATGCATCGATGCATAAAACATGCATTTTAGCAAGAAAGTGATGATTCTGATCTGGAGAATGCTTGGGACGCAGAATTTTCTGCTATTATTTTGGTGGAGTCCAAACAAAGTCAAACAAAATTTAATTTATAAATAGGTTCATATTTTCTTACCGATCAGATATCGGTAAGTATTCACTTACCTATCAGTAATTTGTAAATATTACTTACAGATGACATAATCTAACCAGTAAAGTTGTGATATTACCTAAGCATGCAAAAAAGCATTAACATGATAATATAAATGAAAAAACCTTGCTTTTACAAATCAAACAAAATTTAATTTTTCGGTGGCGTTTTTTTTTTGTTGACTGCTATTTTATCAGTAACCTATTTTGCAATTTCCAAATAGAAAGAAATTATATTTATAAAACTTTTTCCTGACTTTAATTTTTTCTTAAATACCTACAAAGTTATAAGTGACCTGCATTTTTTTACATTTCGGTTAATTAACAAATGTTTCAGCAAAAATATGCCCGCCATCTCGTTCATCCAACCAAAAACAGCCGATAAAGCTTGGTCTGTTAATTTATCGGCAAGTTCGAAAAAAAAATGTAAATTAATCCAGTGAGATGTGTTCCATAATTTAAAAGATTTCCCCAAAATTAGGCCGCATACCGCGCTGATTGAAAACCGTACGCGACGCAATCAATGGCGTCATCCGCATCCCCAGATATCGTAAAAATAGAATCAACGACTCTCATAAGAGAGCCTCGGCAATTTAGTCGACGCGTGCAAAAACTGCGATTTGCCTAATTTGCCGCCCCAATTTGAACCGATTCCCGTCAAAACGGGGCCGGATCCGTAATCAAGCGTAATTCTCGTTCCTTATAAGGTTTCCTAAGGGTCGTGTGAGAGAGGGTAGATAACTTGATTGAACCCACCGGCTAAGCTCTTATATTGAGCCACCGTTCGGATTGTCAAGCGATATTTTTTTATCGGCTTTACTAAAATATATTTGAAATTTTTAATATCATTTTTTATATAAAAGAGCAATTTTGAAACCTTAAAACGACTGAAAAAGTAAAAAAAAACAAAATAATAAAATATTGTTTTTTATATCCAGTGAGCGCCTAAAATGTGGAAAAAATTCATTAAAACATCAGGTATTGGGTTTTAAAAAAAGATGCTCGCACACGTCGATGACAGTTTTTTCTTGTGCATTTTTTCCACAAAATGGAAAATATACAGGGTGCGTCAAAAAGTAGATTATAATACCAAAGTTAATTTTTTTTAGTGATGAGCGAGACCGGTCTTGGTCTTGCTTGGTCTTGGTTTTTTTCTCTCCTTTCAATCTTAAAATCTTTAAGCCTCCTGTGAACAAACTCCCTCTCACCACACCTAAGATAACCACGGTATGTTAGTACTTAGGCATCAGCCTTCGTGGACTGTCCCAGGATAAAAAAATGGTTAGCGTGAATTTGTACCATTAATAAAAAAATCATTTTATAAAAACACCAGAACAATTTTTTGTAACTCTTTCAGAGCAAACGGAAAAACACAATTCATCTTTAGGTTCATACTTCTAAAAGTGACAAAGTTAGTAAATTTGTTTGTTGGCTTACATCATTGTTTAAAGCTACTTCAGAAAATGCACAATGGGGATTATCCCCAACATTCAACAGAATGTTCAATCTAGTATTTTAATTAATTGGACGATCTTTGACTGCCCCTATTTCTTTTTTTCACTTTTACTTACTGTATTTCTAAAAATGGGCCTTTCTAGATATTTTGCCGTAAATAAATTACAAACTTCTTCTTCAGTTCTTGTTTTGTCTCGATATCAATAAAAAAATTAAATTTAAATTCGTTGAGTTTTATTTAAATGCGCCAAATTTACTTTAATTACTGACACAAGTCATAATAACAATCCAATTACTAAATTTACTTGTTTTTAAAGTTATTTCTTTTGCTCCGAAAGAGTAAAAGATAGGTATAGGATATGCTATATGAATCATGCGTAGAATTTGACACAGAATTCGAAAATTGAATTTAAAAAATAGTGTTCCATTAAAAAAATTAGTGATGAGCAAAACAAGACCAAGACCAAGACCGGGCTAGTCTTGGTCTTGGTCTTGCAAGCCTGGTCTTGGTCTTGCAAGCCAAAAGAAGGTCTTATTCTTGGTCTTGGTCTTGCACCACCCGGTCTTGGTCTTGGTCTTGGTCTTGCTGCAACAGTCTTGCTGGTCTTGCTTTATATTGGTAGTAATAATTTAAACTAAGCCATCTTGAATAAAATATATCTTTTAAATACTTAAATATGCTTTAACATTTTAAAATATACTTATTTTAATCATAAACGTACATTTGAATTATTTGATTAAAAAGCATATTTTAAATGAAGGGGTTATTATTTATAGCGCAGGTCCGGATTTAACTTTTTCTGCCCATGGACTAAAATATTTTTGCCGCCCTAATATGTCAATATTTTTTGACATACACTAGTAATTCTTATAAAAATTTATTAAACAAATTTAACAAAAGTAAAACATACAGAAAATTAAATAACAATTCTTTAAAACAAACAAATTTCAGGATTTAAAAAAAATATATATTAATTTACCATTACATTTATTTTTAAATTAATCGTAAATTTGCCGCCCTAGGCTTTAGCCCACTCAGCCTTTGCGTAAACCCACCCCTTTATAGCGCTCTATTTTTAGTTAAATTAAGACACAACCTTCTTTTATATATTAAGTGGAATATAGAAACATTTTAGAAATAAAAATTATATAATTTTTTTTGAAGAAGCATATAAAATTAAAGCAAATACAGAACTGTGTACTGTGTGAGCAGAAAAAAAAGACTTTTAATTTTAACCAGATGTGAAATTTATTTGAAAAATAATAAAATTGTGATATGTAAACATTGGTTACATTGATTAAAAAAAAAGTTATTTAAAAAACATTTCAGTTTATATAAACTTTTTACCTTTAAATTGGTTAAACACTTGCCGTACAAAGTTTATAGAAATACTTTATAAACAATCTGCAGATACAAGGGGGCTCAATACTGTGACAAAGCTCGATATCTCCGAAATCGTCCATTATAGTGAAAAACTAAACATACAAAAATTATAGACAAAAAGGGCTTAAAATATAAAATTATTTTCTATTCCAGAATTAATCGATCAATCCACTGCCACTCAAGAAAACTCCTTTATTTTTAGCTTTTCCCCTAAAATAAAAAAATTATGGCGAAGAAATCGTCACCCTATATATTATGCTGGAAATTGTAGTTATATAGAAACAATGTGGACGTAGATGGTTTTTAAATATTATTTTCTGTTTTGACTTATCCGTCTAAACCGGAAGTGAGTTTTACAATCCATTTATATAACAAGTATTCCTTTATCACATGGCAAATATATTTTTTATTAATCCATTAATTTCACATTATCTTAATTTTAAGAAGCACTCTAATGCAGCTACTTCTTACAGTGTGAAACAAAAATAATGATTTCTGGATTTTGAACATTTTTGATACACCATGTAAGTGGCATCACTTGATAGCAAATAATAAAAAAATATATGAAAGTAACATTCAGCTTCCATAACTTTTGTACCCCTAGTTTTTCTCTGTCGTAGACGATTTCGGAGACAAGCTTTGTCGGACCATTGAGTCACCATCTCATTATTTTTGAAACGTGTTATTAAATTTACTCGTTATCGTTGTTAAAGAACTATAGAACTAAAAGAACAAAGTGATCGATTTAATTATTATTTTATTTAAGAAAATTTTACTTATTAAATAATCGCCTTTTTTGGCATTTCTTGACAGAGTTTTTGTCATGTCTGTTTGAAATACCTCTGTATATTTATTATAAAAATGAAATATTACAATAATAAAAAAGTTGCAGAAGTGCAAGACTCTTGCAGGTCGGTCTTGGTCTTGCGCAGTCTTGCACACCTCGGTCTTGGTCTTGGTCTTGCATACCTTGGTCTTGGTCTTGGTCTTGCAAGCAATAAGGCGGTCTTGGTCTTGGTCTTGCTATCTGCAGATTGTTTATAAAGTATTTCTATAAACTTTGTACGGCAAATGTTTAACCAATTTAAAGGTAAAAAGTTTATATAAACTGAAAAGTTTTTTAAATAATTTTTTTTTTAAATCAATGTAACCAATGTTTACATATCACCATTTTATTATTTTCAAATAAATTTCACATCTGGTTAAAATTAAAAGTCTTTTTTTTTCTGCTCACACAGTACACAGTTCTGTATTTGCTTTAATTTTATATGCTTCTTCAAAAAAAATTATATAATTTTTATTTCTAAAATGTTTCTATATTCCACTTAATATATAAAAGAAGGTTGTGTCTTAATTTAACTAAAAATAGAGCGCTATAAAGGGGTGGGTTTACGCAAAGGCTGAGTGGGCTAAAGCCTAGGGCGGCAAATTTACGATTAATTTAAAAATAAATGTAATGGTAAATTAATATATATTTTTTTAAATCCTGAAATTTGTTTGTTTTAAAGAATTGTTATTTAATTTTCTGTATGTTTTACTTTTGTTAAATTTGTTTAATAAATTTTTATAAGAATTACTAGTGTATGTCAAAAAATATTGACATATTAGGGCGGCAAAAATATTTTAGTCCATGGGCAGAAAAAAGTTAAATCCGGACCTGGCGCTATAAATAAATTAACCCCTTCATTTAAAATATGCTTTTTAATCAAATAATTCAAATGTACGTTTATGATTAAAATAAGTATATTTTAAAATGTTAAAGCATATTTAAGTATTTAAAAGATATATTTTATTCAAGATGGCTTAGTTTAAATTATTACTACCAAAATAAAGCAAGACCAGCAAGACTCTTGCAAGACCAAGACCAAGACCGGGTGGTGCAAGACCAAGACCAAGAATAAGACCTTCTTTTGGCTTGCAAGACCAAGACCAAGACCAGGCTTGCAAGACCAAGACTAGCCCGGTCTTGGTCTTGGTCTTGTTTTGCTCATCACTAATTTTTTTAATGGAACGCTATTTTTTAAATTCAATTTTCGAATTCTGTGTCAAATTCTACGCATGATTCATATAGCATATCCTATACCTATCTTTTACTCTTTCGGAGCAAACGAAATAACTTTAGAAACAAGTAAATTTAGTAATTGGATTGTTATTATGACTTGTGTCAGTAATTAAAGTAAATTTGGCGCATTTAAATAAAACTCAACGAATTTAAATTTAAAGTTTTATTGATATCGAGACAAAACAAGAACTGAAGAAGAAGTTTGTAATTTATTTAACGCAAAATATCTAGAAAGGCCCATTTTCAGAAATGCAGTAAGTAAAAGCGAAAAAAAAATAGAGAAATAAGGACAGTCAAAGATCGTCCAATTAATTTAAATACAAGATTGAACATTTTGTTAGATGTTGAGGATAATCCCCATTGTGCATTTTCTGAAGTAGCTTTAAACAATGACGTTAGACAACGAAAAAATTTACTAACTTGTGTTACTTCTAGAGGTATGAACCTAAAGATGAATTGTGTTTTTTTTTTCGTTTGCTCTGAAAAAGTTACAATCAATTGTTCTGGTGTTTCTTATAAAATTATTTTTTTATCGATGGTACAAATCCACGCTAACCATTTTTTATCTTGGGACATTCCACGAATGCTGATGCCAAAGTACTAACATACCGTGGGTGTCTTAAGTGTGGTGAGAGGGAGTTTGTTCACACGAGACCTAAATATTTTAAGATTGAGAGGAGAAGGAAAAACTTCTGCGGGCAGCATGTTCCATAACCTTGACACTTTGGGATGAAGGAACGAAGAAGGCGGGAAGTTCGGGGCCTCTCCAACTGAACTGTAAAAGGATGCATAAAAGTTGCAGTACGTGTTGCTCTGTTGAAAGCTGTCAGAAAAGGAATTAAACTGGCTAACTCCTCTAAGCAAAAGCCGTAAAAATACCTATAGAAGAGCGACAGATCCCCTACAGCTCGACGGTGGGCCAGAAGAGAAAACCTTTCTCTGAGCGCGAACGGCTCTTCTTTGAATGGAGTCCAGAATGCTAAGTGTTGTAAGGGACGCCGTTCCCCAGACATAAGAACAATTTTCTTAAGAGGGTCTGATTTGGGATACATACAGAGTATACAGATTGGAAGAAGGGAAATACTTTCTGGCTCGAAAGAGTAATTCAAGCTTTTTAAAGGCTATGAATGTAATGTGTTTGTGCCAGTTGAGGTTTGCGTTTTTGAGGCATTAAACTGAACAAGATTTTTGGTGCCCCAACATAAGATAAGTTGATTACATGGTGGCTTAAGAAATTGAATACAGAGTGAAGGGTACTATCGTCAGCAAAACCATGAATGGGATTGAATGTGTAGAAGAAACAGCGTGGGTGCCAGCACTGAGCCCTGGGCACCCCAGCATTAACTTGGTAGAAGCTGGAAGAATGACCATCTACAGTAACGGCTCTTCTTTGAATGGAGTCCAGAATGCTAAGTGTTGTAGGGACGCCATTCTCCAGACATAAGAACAATTTTCTAAAGAGGGTCTGATTTGGGGTACATACAGAGTATACAGATTGGAAGAAGAGAAATACTTTCTGGCTCGAAAGAGTAATTCAAGCTCTTTTGAAGGCTATGAATGTAATGTGTTTGTGCCAGTTGGGGTTATTCTCAAAAGTAACGCCGATAAGATTAAACGACTCTTTGTTCTGCAGAGCTTGGCCGCTCATATGTAACAGATGAAAATTGGCAGACGTTTTCGCGACAGCGAACATGACTGCGTTTTCGAGGCATTAAACTGAACAAGATTTTTGGTGCCCCAATATAAGATAAGTTTGAGGTCTTGTAAAAGAGATATCTGCATTGACCTACGCTTGTTTTTCAAATCAGAATTACATGGTGGCTTAAGAAATTGAATACAGAGTGAAGGGTACTATCGTCAGCAAAACCATGAATGGGATTGATTCTGGAAGAGAGAAGATGACGTTAATGTGTAGAAGAAACAGCGTGGGTGCCAGCACTGAGCCCTGGGCACCCCAGCATTAACTTGGTAGAAACTGGAAGAATGACCATCTACAGTAACTGATGGGTATGGGGTATGCGACATGAATAATGCGTAGAATTTAAAACATAATTCAAAAATGGATTAAAAAAATAGCGTTTCAATAAAAAGCAATCAACTTTGGTATCAAAATTTACTTCGCACCATGTATATTTTCACTTCAGTGCATTTTTTTAAAACAAAATACCGAAATTTTAAATTAATTAATTTTTAACGTATTAAACTTTGGCCAAATTTTTAAGATGTTTTTCTTTTAACACTACATACAAAGCTCCTATCAATAAGCCAGGCCTTTACACACGTATATGGACCAACCAGGAAAAGTACTGCACCGATTTTGATGACATCTTTACTCTTCTCGAAGCAAAAGTTAATGTGATCGAACAAAAATAAATGGTCACAATTTGATTAACAATTTTAAAAAAATGGGGGGACTCACATTCGTACATACATATACATAAAAACAAACATTTATAAAAACATATACACACTTCTTAAATTCTGTATATTTGTTTAAAAGCCCCAATAAATTATCAAATGTAAATATACTGCAGTTTTTTAAAGACGGTTTAACAAATACCAAAAATTAATGTTAGTATGTTAATAAATACCAAAAGGTCATCTATATATCCAGCACACTAAAGATTTATCATAAATATTTTACTCATGTATAAATTTTCCCATAAGACACGTTAAGAATCAAAAAAATTAGCGGAAATTTTACGTTTCCTAGACAACGTGGTATTTCCACTTACTTACAAACACATAACAATTGAACCTGTTTGTTTGTACTGTCAATTAGAAACGTCAAAATGAGTCGATTTGGTCATGTACACGATAAAGAAATAGATAAAATAATTAAAAAACAATTTCGGTTTTAGTTTTAATTATGTTGCATAAAATTAAAAATTGTATGACAAAAAAAACCATTTTAATAGTATAATACTCCTATATTTCTCCATTCTAGAAATATTGTCCCTAAATTCCGCTCGTGCATAAAAATTAACCAGATAATTTCCATTTAACCTTGTTATACAAATTCCACTTGTTCTTTGAACTCCTGAAATTATAAATAACAAGCTTTCATAAAAATTTTTGGTAATTTTTAAGCACTCGTGGTATAACCCCCGATAATTTTTTAACCATTCAATATTACAATTTCTAAACTTATCACCAACATTTTTTTAAATAATAAGTGTACAAGTAACAATACACTAATCTGCCTTTGTAATATTACGTTATGAATTATAAAAAAAAAATTTTATAAAATTCGAAAAAAATTTTTTTTAGGAATGATTCTTATAAAACAATAATTTTTATTACGGACAATTTAAACCTCTAAAATAAGGTTTTTATAGCCACCCTCTTTATGTCCGTAAAAACTTTTATGCGATCCATAATCCCATATACAACCTCATTTACACACCCTCGAATCCAATTCCACTGACGCATTTTCTCAATAACATCTTTTGAAAAAAGCCATACGCTTCAGGGCGAATAAATGATTTATATTCGAATTTATGGCTTTCGTTTCTGTATTATGGGATTTCACGGAGCGACGATCCCCGAAAATGAGGTTTTGTCTAAGGTGTCCCTTCTTTGTTTTCGATAAGCGAGAATAAGCGAGAAAAATTAGTCGATGCTGTGGATGCAGTGGAGCAGTTATATATGGATGACCTAATGAATAATAAAAGAAGACGATTTCAAGAACAAACTAGGTCTTTACATGGTAATAGACGCCATTGAAATAGTACCACTTTTAATAAGTTTATTTTAATACCTGCGGCCTGACACCAAAATCGCAGAAAAAGGATATCTTAAATTTTCAAGATACGTCCTTTCATGTATAAAAAGCAGATTTTTTTGCACTACTAAAAATTCCTCAAATATTTAATTTAGTGGTTTATCTGCTTTTAGTTTGCTTTGTTTTGCCCAAACGCTGTGTTCGCACGTCGTTGTCGTGGTTGGGCCCAGTAGGATCTTTTGAAACATGCGCTAGAGTTGCTGGTTATCGGCAACTCTTGTTACCACCGTATGGGACAGGATCGGAAGCTAAGACAAACACAAGGCTTAATTTAAGGGGTTAGCATACCGTGCTGATGAGTAAATGACATCCTGTGCCTGAAACAGGTGTCTCCAACGGTGCGGTGATACAGGGCGACCTCTCAGAGTATCTAGCCTTACTGCGATAAAGCGTGGCTCTGCCATGGTGGACTATTACTTCCTAACTCCAAACAGAAAGCGGACAGAACCGCTTTCATAGAAAAAAAAGTGACAAAGGTGCGCTGACCGAAACGGATAGATCCGTTTCGAGAGGTGCCACTCAAGGTCACAAGCAGACAAAGGTGCGCCGACCGAAACGGGTAAATTCGTTTCGAAAGGTGCTCCTTAACCCAGATACGGCCACTGTTCTTTTAAAAGACAAGATATAAATTCCTGTCCTACCTTATTTTCATAACTTGATCATAGGTGGCAATACTAATATCATTGGTAAAATAGTATTTGTTTGTTGATATGAGTGTCAGCTGTTAAATCTTTTTATGCAAAACAGGTGAAAATTAAGGTTTTAATCGGTTATATTTTTTTCTGATTGTATCATGGATAATTGGAGGTAAGTACCGATTAGGTCGTTTAATTTTTTTCTATTTAAATGCTTAGTTCGGATTAATATATACTGAAATAAAATAGGTAGATATAAAAGTTAGGTTATATTGAAGTTGTGTAGAGAGCTGTAGACTAAATTATTTGCCTGTTCTTTTAAAAGAACAGTGGCCAAATCGACTACTGCGCAATTTTTTTAGTTATTGGAAAAAACCGTTAAAAGTACATGAGTTATTGGAGGAACTGGAAAATTCTGATGTTGAAATTCCAGATAAGATCTATATATTGCCTCCTGAAGATGTAAATAATGAAAATACAGATGAAGATTCTGGGGAGGAAGATAATGTTGATTTGAACAACTTACCTGGAAATCAGCTACGTGCAGAAGTAGAAGTTGGGTTTGAGAATAGGCCACAGACTTCTGAATTGGACCAAGGGTGGGATAGTGAAGACGACTTGCCTTTATCGACTTTTGCCACTATTACTAATGAGCTTGGAAGAAGATCAAAGAAGAAGCGGAGTTATAATTGGCTGGAAATGGATATAAATTCTGATTTTCCTCCGTGGAAGACGGCTTGTGAACCGAAACCATCATACACACCTTTAGAACTATTCTTTTTATTGTTTGATGCTGAAATTGTGGATATGTTAGTTCGTTATAGCAACATGTATGCTAATTCTCATAACCGCAATGGAGATATTTCTGACAATGAAATGCGCTGTTTTTAGGTGTCCTTTTGCTTTGCGGATATACACTGCATCCAAGGCGCGATATGTACTGGAAAATTCCAAAGATACTAATAACCCAGTTATTTGTGAAGCCATATCCAGAAATAGATTTAAATTTATAATGCAAAACTTACACTGTTGTGACAATAATTCCTTAGATACTAAAGATAAATTTGCGAAAGTCCGTCCTCTTATTGACGCTCTAAATACAAAATTTATTGATTTTGCGCCCTTTAAAAAGACCATAGTGTTGACGAATCTATGGTACCCTATTTTGGTCGGCATGGGGCCAAGCAATTTATCAGAGGCAAGCCCATCAGATGGGGTTATAAGTTATGGACAGGTACCACGAAAAAAGGCTACATTGAGTGGTTTGAGCCCTATCAAGGGGCAACAACCATTATTCCCGCTAAATATAAAGATCTAGGTCTTGGACCTAGTGTTATTCTACAATTTGCGGAAGTTCTTCATAACAGATTTCCTGGGACTTATTTTCATCTTTATTTCGATAATTTTTTTACAACACTTGAATTGTTACAGAAACTGAAAGATATGGGATTCAAAGGAACGGGAACTATTAGAGAAAATCGCATAGGTAAAGATTGTCCTTTATCTCATTCCAGCATTATAAAACAAAAAGTACGAGGTAGTTTTGAATTTTGCACTTCCGACGATAACAGGATTACGCTATGCAAGTGGCATGATAATAGTGTTGTTTCTATAGCTTCAAATGCCAATAACATTTTGCCTACTGTACCTGTAAAAGATTTTCTCAGAAAGAAAAAAAGTATTATGGTTTCTCAACCTAATATAAAAAAATACAATGAAAATATGGGACGGGTTGATAGAGCGGACCAGAATATCAGTTTATACAGAACGTCAATAAGAGGAAAAAAGTGGTATTTTCCTATAATTTGTCACTGTCTGGATATGGCTTTACATAATGCTTGGCAACTCTACCGAAATGGCAGTGGTCAAAAAGATCATATGCGTTTCAGACAGTCTGTTGCACTTGCTATTTTAGAAACCTATAAAAAATCAACAAAGAGAGGTCCAAGCCGTTTTTCTGCTTGGACCTCTCTTGTTGATTTTTTGTGCTGCTAATTTGCATGAGCATTCAAGGTACGACAGGTTAGATCATTTGGTTGTTTATAAAGAAAAGCAAACAAGATGTGGTGTCTGCCATAAAAACTGTAATTTCATTTGTCAGAAATGTGAAATTGCTCTACATCCGAAACTTTGTTTTGTTAACTATCACACAGTTTAACTCTAAAGTGATAACAATTACTTAATATACATATTAGTACTAATAGTAGTCTATTTGGCCACCGTTCTTTTAAAAGAACATATATTTTTTTAAAAACTAGTGAATATTTCTGAAAAATACTGATAGCAAAGTGTTTTTCTGTCAGATTAAATAAAAAATTACTACAAGGATTACCTTAATTAAAAACTAATAGTTTTGGCCTTATCTGGGTTAAGTCGCCTGTTTCACGGGTTTCACGAGATCCCTGAATCCAAACAGAAGGCGGACAGAACCGCTATTGTAGGGAAAACGGATAGAACCGTTTTCATAGGAAAAGGCCGGAGAAACGGTCTCAGAAGGAACATCTGGTTCCTAACAATGACCACGTCACTAAACCAGGAGAGGAGGGCATGACGGATCTAATCGTCTGCTCGTCATACTTTTAAGGAGACAGGGACACCAGAACACATATTGTACTCGTGTCCGGTAGCGACACGAGTAAAAGGAGATGTAAGAACTTTTTCCCAATCTGATATCGGATTTGCTGAAAGGCTGATCCTGTTGGGAGAAACATAAAAAGGTGTGAGTCACAATAGATCGAGCGGTCGCGGTGGAGAGCGTAAAAAGTCCACTCACTTTAAACCTAACCTAGTTTGCTTTTTACGCTTGTACTAGCAAAAGTCAATTTACTTAAGTGCGCTACAACACAAGCGCTGGTGAGATGCGAAATCTTTCGCGTAAGGAATGTGCTACTGCTGTAGCACTTGTGGGAGAAGGCTTGCCACAAATTGAAGTGGCGCAACGACTAGGAGTGACATAATCCATCATATCCAGAACTCTAGCACGATTTAGGGAGACTGGTAGTAAAGAGAGACGCGATTTGCTACAAGCACTGCACTGCAGCAAGAATTTTCTCGTCTGTTTAATTACCGTATTAGTCAAGATCCGTGCGAAGAAGGTTGGCAAAAGCCGAACTTAGTCCCTATCGTGCTACAATTGGTCCTCTTCTAACCGCAAACCATCAAAGGCTGCGACTCCAGTTTGCCCAAGAACACCAGCACTGAGGCAATCGTGAATGGGGCAATGTCTTGTTTAGCGATGAGTCGTTCTGAAGAGCGATACGCATAATGCAACATCGTAGAAACAGTAAGCTATGGAGGAGGATGGGTTATGGTATGGAGTGGCATTAGTGTGGAGGCTCTCACATGACTGGTTTTAATACAGGAAGGTCGTTTTTATGCTGACCGATACATAACAGATATTTTAGAGCCGCATGTAATACCATACGCCCCATTTATTAAATAATCATTTTTATTTTTGCATGTTAATGCACGCCCGCATAGGGCTAGAGTGGTACAATAATACCTCCAGGAAGTCGAAATTTCAGCTTTACCGGGGTCACAAAGAAGTCCTGACCTTAACCCCATAAAGTACTTATGAAACAACATGAGTCGGAGTGCTAAGAGCCCTACCGCCTCCACCTAAGAATATAGGTGACCTGTCATTAAGCCTCACGTAAATATGGGAGCAGATAGATCAAGCTGAAATTTAAAATCTAATTTTTAACAGTGCCGAGGAGATGTGAAGCCGTAATTGGGGCAAGAGGAGGTAACACAAGATATTAACTATTGTAATTTCATACTTTTTTTAAAATAAATATTAAAATAAAAATTTGGTTCCTTTTTTTATTATCCCCGTATTCTAATTTTTACACTTTGGGAATTCAATGAATTGTAAGAAACCTATTTAGAATAAATCAAAATAATACCTGCGCTTTAATTTTTTTTTAATTCTCGGAAATATTGGCGTCGTAGAAAACTAGTTTTTAAGTTTCATTATATGTATTACAGCAGTTAGCTATTATAGCTGTAAGCTGTAAGACCTAGCAAAGGTGATATTCCTTTAAAAAACTCCTTAAAAGATTACAAATGGTGTTTCATTTAAACAAATGCCATTTTACTATCACATTCATGTTAAAAATCTTGTTAAAATGAGACATTTGCAATTTTTAAAAGAAGAACTGTTTATTTGATTGTTTTGTTTTCTAAGGATAAAAATTGATGTCTCAAACGGAAACATCTGGTTGCAGTATTTCCAGGCAGTTGGATTGGTAGTAAAGGACTCATAGAATAGGCACCTAGATTTCCAGGCCTCACTCTTCTAGACAATTTTTATGGATATTTTGAAGAGCACAGTTTATAAGACGAAGCCAAAAAATGTCGAGTTGAAAGAACGAATAAGACACAAGTGTAGGCTAATTTTGCCAAAAGTTATTTAAAATATTCAAAAGAAGTGTCAGTTTATTGCAATTAATACATAAACAACACATGTTATTAATTTCTTGAATTTATTTCTCAGTGTGTATTGATTTTTATGCTTCAATATATAGTCCAGTGCATTTAAATCAAAATCGCCCGAATAGCGGAAATATTTTGAGCCAGCAGATATCGAGATGCGGTTTTCTGCATTGTGTTTAGGAAGGTCCCAGAAAACGACTCTGGGAAGTCATGCATTTTTTGAAAAATGCCTTCTGGGCCGGAAAATGCATTTTCCAATTGCATCAGTACTTGCACCACTGCCGAACTCGATTCTGGCATTAGAATTACCCGGGTGTGCTCGGGGTGGCTCTGTGGGGGTGTCCGGGGGGGAATTGGGGGAGAAATGACAGCATGCCTGAAAATCGCTCAGTCATCGATAACGTCATAAATATCCCAAATTTGGGACTTTGTATGAGTATTCCTTTCTTAATTATATTTTTTTTTTCTAAAAAATGACACGTTTTTAAGTTGTTTCACACTGTATATTGATTTTTATGCTTCAATATACCCGCAGAATAAAACAGAATATAAAGCCATTAGACAGGCTATTTGGTAATGTCTAACATCTGCATGTTATGGTGAAACTTATCAAATAAAACGGGGCAACTACGTAGTTACCCGTGTAGTTACTTCTTTCAAAACTATCGTTTTTAGGGCTTGGGTAATTATAGAATCACTTAGTGTGCTGAGTAAAACTACTAGGAAAAGTCATAAAAGTTTTCTCGCTGGGTTATGACTAAGGCGTATTATACAAAAGAAATACAGAATATCTTAAATAAAAATATGCATTTCTGGGTAAAGGTAAATACAGTTTAGGTCAAAGAAATTGTATAAAGCTTTTGCGGCCATCGGATACTACTGGGTTGTTAGGCCGTCCTGCGTGATTTCGTGACGTTTCGCCAGCACAAGTGGTTGGCATCTTCAGAAGATACACTTCTCGGTTACTACTGAATATACAAATTATAATTTGTAAAAATTTCATAGTAATATTAATTAAAGCTCAAATATCTCTAGAACTGTTGGTCTTAGCGATTCTATTATAAAGACTTTTTTGTAGGAAATTAAAGTTTTATTTTGTCATTAATTTTTTTTGTGTAGCTCTTGGCATTTATGAGAAAATGACAGAAAAACGAGAATTGTATAAAAAAATTAGGTTTAGTGACCCGTGCTACCTCGCCGGTGTGAGTTGCGACTTTGTCGGAATAAATACTTTCGTAGAGCATTCAATTCTCAAAAAATCCCGTCTTTGGGCAAGACGATAACGTAAAATGCTACTGAGTTATAGAAATTAAAAAATAAATAAATAAAGTTTACGTGTTTTTTAAATGGAAAATCTTTACGCGCTTTGGGCAACTACTTAATATTATTATTAAGGGCTAAAACTTTCAAAGATTTTTTTTGGTGGTTTTTTCAATAAAATTCCACGATGGGACCGAAAAACAAAATAGTCGCAAAAGAATCACCCTAATATATACAGTGACCTCCAGACAGTATGCGACATATGGAAAAAAATATTATGACGTTTAGAAAAAAATCGATTTTGAAGATCAACTCTGCATCACTTAAAACCTCAGAAACAATTGAACCATCCCGATTGTCATTTGTTATTTGGCAGTAAATTTGAATTTTGTTAGGTCGGTTGACCAAAAGTCCCCTTATTTATCAAAATATTGAAAAATTTTATCAGGATAAGTTGTTCAGAATTTAATTCTATGGCTGTATGTAAAATTTTGAGCCATTTGAATAAAAACAAAAATTTGGACATTTTTTTTCCATAAAAATATTTTTGTTTAAAAAATATTTCTGCACTATTTAGAAACAAATTTTCCAGACCTAAACTAATGTTTCGGCACAATTTTTTTTTACTTTAGTAAGTTAGTCCTTTTTTTCGAAGAAAATTTAAAATAATGGTATTTTTCGGAAACCCGAGTTGTCGCATGGGCATTTTTTAAATACTGTAACTCCGAATTTCAAATAATAATTTTTTTATTTGAAGTGATTTTAATTATAACATTAAAGTGTTTACTACCTTACCAAAGTAAAAAAAAATGTGTCGAAACATAAATTAAGGTCTGGAAAACCTGTTTTTAAATGGTAAAGAATTTTTTTTTTCTCAAAAATATTTTTATGAAAAAAAAATTCAAATTTTTGTTTTTATCCAAATGGCTTATAATTTTACACAATAACCATAGATTTAAATTCTGAACAACTTATCCTTATAATATTTTTCAATATTTTGACAAATAAGGGGACTTTCGGTCAATCGACCCAACAAAATTCAAATTTACTGCCAAATAACAAATGACAATCGAGATCGTTCAATTGTTTCTGAAGTTTTAAGTGATGCAGAGTTGATCTGCGAAATCGATGTCTTTCTAAACGTCATAATAAAAAAATTCATATATTGCATACTTTCTGGCGGTCACTGTTTTTATAATTATATATATATATATATATATATATATATATATATATATATATATATATATATATATATATATATATATATATATATATATATATATATATATATATAATATATATATATATATATATTATATTAAATATATATATTATTATTAATATTATAAAATATATTAAATTCTTTATATTATTTTATTAAAACTACCATTGTATTAACATTGTATTAAAGTCGTGATACAATGTCAGTTCAAAAATGGTTTTTCATATTCTTAAGGAATGAACTATTGAAAAATATAATTTTAATTAAAATTACAAACGAACCTCCCTGACGCATTATTTCTATTAAAATTAACGCAATCTTTATTTTGATGTAATACGCATAATACCGTGTACTTGATCGAGCATCCGTAATATTATAAGCGCAAATAAGACCATTTTACATCAACTAAAAAATTAATTTCCCTATCAGATCGGTTCTTACAATTTGTTGTTTACATTATTTAAAACAATATTATAATAAAAGAGAAACATGTCATCAAATGTAGGTTAATTACTTAGTTTTAAAAAATAATAAAATTTCAATTTCTACTAAAATAAATAGGTAAACAAAAAATATGGCGCGCAGATGTTGATATTCCCCATAAAAAAGGAAAGGTAAAACCTGTTTTCCTGTTGGTTTCGGACAAAATGGCTGCTGGACGACGCCGTGCTTCTACACGGTAGGGTCACGTGAAGAGAAACCATACGGGAACGATTGCCAAACTGGATGAATTTACCAAAACAAAAACCGTAAAAATCCTTTTGAGGAAAAACAGTATTAGGACCCTTAAAATTGTACTAAAGACCAAACAATTTATATGATAATAAACTCAGTATTATACAGATATTTATGGGTATTTTAAGTATGAGTTAACTCACCATAAATGCGGGTTACACACGGAAGAAGTCAGTGGCTACTCCTACAGAGGAAATGAACATTGCACACTGCATAAAAACACCCAAAATAAGCAAGATGACTTGGATAAAACTAGATTTGAAAATTGAAAGAAAATAGCATTTATCATATATTAGAATTTTAACATACCTGTTTGAAATAAACCCGTTAAAGTCCTGATAAAACATCACCAGTTGACCATAGCACGCCATACCACAAGAAAATATGCAAATTTTAATGCATCACACGTAATTTGGCAGAACCGCCATTAGGAAAAAAACCCCTGAGCAGGAAAAGAGAACCTGCTGTCTCGCCGGTACAATATCTGCTGCCTGGCAACGAGAAAATCGTACCCCATCGAAGTACTTGGTGAATATTTCTACTGAAAATCGAAGACAATTGTGGCAACACAGCGACTTGTGGGCCTGTAGCTTCACCACCGAAGGTTATCAGTAAAGCGATCTGAAACGGCTTTAGCGAGCGTCACGTGGAAAAGGGCAGCGGTGCCGCAATTATGACTTAATAAAACAGGTTTAAAAATTTTCCAATTTATTTTATAAGAAAAAAATTAAATTTGCCCATATAAAAAAATTTATTATTATGAAGAAAATATATAAAAACAACTTTACTTTAAACGCAAAATATATATATATATATATATATATATATATATATATATATATATAATATATATATTAAAATATAATTTTTTAATAAAAAAATATATATTTTAAAAATAAAAAAATTTATATAAAAAAAAAATAAAAAATTTTTTATTTTTTTTTAAAAAATAAAATACCAAAAAAATTTTTTAAACCCCTTTCTCTCAAGTTGTCAGATCAATGTCAATTTTTTTTAAAAAATGAACTCCAAATCAAGAAAATCATTTTAAAAAAGGTTTTTTATGGGGAAATAGTTATAGAAGAGTAGCGGCATTTTGCAGCCTATTTTCCCAATGGCCCAAAACCAATAAATCGAAAATAGAACGGAAAAAAAAAAATTTAAAAAACCCCTAAAAAAGAAAAAAAAACAGGAAAAAATCCCAATTTAAAAAAAATTTGGCATTTTTGTGAGAACCAAGGAAAATTGGAACCAGGCCCAAAACCAATTTTAAAAAGTAAACCCCCACTTTGTAAAAGCAAAAAAAGAACAAGAAAAACGAGAAAAATTTTTTTTGGAGGGGAAACAAAACTCAATTTTTTAAAAATTTTTTTATACCACTTTTACATTAAAAGCCCAACCAAAATTTAGGAGAACAAAACCCAAAAATGAGAAAGGATTTCCCTTAATGTTTGGGGGAAGGCCAAACCTTGGACCCTTTTCCTTGACCGAAATTTGAATGGGGAGTACTTTCTGGAATTTTTTGGGAAAAATTTTTTCCTGCTTTGAACAACCTTGCTCTGAAAATCAAGAGATTTGGTAAAAGGGGGGGCCCCAGCACACAGTGGCGTGCGCGAATACTTGAACAACGCATTTAATAACGACATAGGCCCGAAACCCCGCAAAGGCAGCCAGGTCCCGGGGTTTTCCCAAACGTTTTTTCTAGGGGAATTTAAAAAAAAAGTTTTTTACCAATAAAAAATAAAATTTAGCCAGCTAAAGGGAAAGCTTTTCCCTGAAGGCCGAATATCGATGTACCAACTAGCCAACGAAAAATGAGTTTTATAATCGTTTGGGTATTGTTGACGTTAATGGAGGAAATTTGAGCATTTGATTAAACCAAAAATTTTTGTCAAAACTGATTTCCAAATGTAACAAATTTTTTTATTTCTTGAAGTAGTGCATGGTTGGGGAAATTGCTGTAAACAAATGAAATGCGAGTATTCTTTTTAAATTTTCCCGATAAAATTTCAGTTTTGGAAGACTTTAAATTAGTCTAAATTGTCACTGATAAATCGATTGGTGTTTTTTTATTGATTTCTAGAGTACAGGGTGCATAAATTTTGATACTACTTAGGTTTTAAGATTTATC